>CM060369.1:29787433-29819251 GCA_030545235.1 Helianthus tuberosus | reverse complement strand
CCTGATATTCATACTTTTAGCCAATTCTAATCCTGCAATTAAAGCTCCATATTCTGCCTCATTATTAGTGGCAGGGAACTCACATCTAATAGCCTGGGGTAATATGTCCCCATGTGGCAATTTTAGTAGTATACCCAAACCTACACCTCTTATATTAGATGCACCATCAGTATATAGCGTCCAGGATTCTAAATTTTCTCCTAGCTGATGTACTTCTAGGTCTACTTCATTTTGAATATCACTACTGAAATCAGCCACAAAGTCAGCTAAAGCCTGAGACTTTATGGCATTTCTAGGTTCATATACTAGATCAAAGGCACTTAATTTCACTGACCATTTAGCCATCCTACCAGACATCTCGGGTTTCCTAAGCACGTTTTTAACAGGATAGTTGGTTTTAACACGAATCCTACGTGTTTCAAAATAATGTCTAAGTTTTGTTGACGCCAAAACTAGGGCTAAAATCAATTTCTCTAAGTGGGAATACCTAGTTTCAGCATCTAATAAACTTTTGCTAACATAATAAACAGGATACTACTGACCTTCATGATCCTTTACAAGGACAGCACCTACTGCATTCCCTGATACCGCAAGATACAGGGATAATGGTTCACCATCCTCAGGCTTCATCAATAGGGGTGCAGTTGAAATATACTGCTTCAAATCCTGCAAGGCTGCTTCATGCTTTGCTCCCCATTCAAACTTCTTATTCTTCTTCTTCAGGATATCATAAAATTCCTTGCACTTTTCCGAGGATCTTGAAATAAATCTATTCAATGCTGCCACTCGCCCCGTTAACCGTTGAACATCCTTCATATTTGAAGGTGATTTGATATCCAAGATAGCTTTAATCTGCTCTGGGCTTGCCTCTATCCCTCTTTTAGTCACCATATATCCTAGAAACTTTTCTGCCCCCACTCCGAAATGGCACTTAGCAGGATTTAGCTTCATGTTATACTGATCCAGGATATCAAATGCTCCCTTGATATCCTGGAGGTGATCCTCAGCCTTTTTAGATTTTACTATCATGTCGTCAATGTATACCTCCATAGTGCCCCCCAGCTTGTCTTTGAACATCATGTTCACCAATCTTTGATACGTTGCACCTGCATTTTTCAAACCAAAGGGCATAGCAGTGTAGCAATAAATACCTGTTGGTGTCATGAAGGTAGTATCCTCCTGGTCTGAAGGTTCCATTTGGATCTGCTGGAATCCTGAAGATGCATCCATGAAGGTTAACATCTCATGGCCGGCAGTAGCATCCACCATTGAGTCAATATGAGGAAGAGGAAATGGGTCTTTGGGACAAGCTTTGTTTAAGTCTGTGTAATCTACACAAACTCTCCATTTCCCATTTTTCTATTACACCACAACTACATTCGCCAGCCATTTAGGAAACTTCACTTCCCTAATCATCTTGCTCCTTAGTAGTCTTTCAACTTCCTCTTGGATGATCACATTTCGCTCCGGAGCAAATTTCCTTCTCTTTTGTTGGACAGGCTTGAATGACCTGTCAATACCGAGCTTATGTGTTATAATATCCTTGGAAATACCTGTCATATCCTCGTGCTTCCACGTGAATGTTGACATCCTGCATTTCAAAAAATTAGTCAATTGATCTTCAATATCCTGAGGGATATTGGTTCCCACGAGCACCGAGATATCTGGATTATTCTGATCCAGGATTACTTTCTTTACATCCTGTTCTGAAGCCTCCATGATATCCTAGCCTCGAATCTTTAAATGCTATGCTGCACTTGGCTTTGTTGAGGATTTCATCGAAGAAGAATAACACTCCTTTGCTTCCTGTTGATCACTTTCCACTTTGACAACTCCCTAAGGAGTAGGGATCTTGATGCATTGATGGTAGGTTGACGGAACAGCTTTCATATCATGGATCCAAGGCCTACCTAGTATAATATTATAGCAGGATAAAGAGTCCATGACACAAAAGCGCTGCATTGAGTTGACCCCTTGAATATACACAGGCAACTTTATCTCCCCTATGGTATTCCTAGCTTCTCCACTGAAATCAATGAGCACAGTGGACCTCGAAGTAATGTCCATCGGAGATACATTCATCCTCTTCAATGTTTCCAGCTGAATTATGTTGACTGAGCTGCCATTATCCACTAATATCATGCGTACAAAATGGTTAGCAACATATAACGTTATCACTAAGGCATCATGATGGGGATCCTGGACAGTATCCCTGTCATCATTATCGAACGTGATGACTTTTTCAGTTGTGAGGGTTGACATCCTTGTCGGCTTATCTCCCCTCTCTGCTTTAGCTTCCTTCGCGTGTCTTTTTTGCCGCAGAATATGATGTGCCGCATATGTCGGATCCTCCTGAAATAAAGTTAATTATTTTTGCATCTGCAGGAGGCGACGCTGCCCGTTCAGGATCCTGACCTTTATTCTTCTTTCTTCCCAAGAGGTCCTTCAGATATCCCTTACTCAAGAGATAGCTTATTTCCTTTCTCAAAGCGATACAATCTTCAGTAACATGCCTGAAATCCTCATGGAAAGCACACCACTTGGACTTGTCCTTCCAATCAGCCTTTTGTTGATTCTTTTGGGGACACCTTGCTTTGTCTCCTAATCCCTGCATAGCATACATCAGTTCAGGTATGTTAACAGAAAAATAATATTCAGACAACTCAAGATACTCCTCAAGATCCTCGTCTTCAACATCATTCACTTTTTTGCCATCATTTCTGCCATACGGTTTAGAACGATATGATTTATACGAGGATTCTGATTTCCTGTTGGTTGACTCATAGGTTGTGGACGAATTCATTCTCTCTTGCATCTTTTTATCACCCTCCAGGCGAATGTATCTCAAAGCCATGTTACGAGCTTCGTCCAGATTCCTGCAGGGATTCATTACAAGATCCTGGTAAAATTGAGAATCTTTCTGCAACCCCATCTTGAACGCTTGCACGGCCGTTGCAACATCAAGATGTGGGATATCCAAGGATTCCCGACTAAACTTGTTCACATAATCCCTCAAGGATTCCTGAGGTCCTTGAGTTATCCTGTAAAGGTCACTGGTTAATTTCTCAAAACTCCGGCTGCAAGAAAATTGACTATTAAATAAATTAACTAAATGAGCAAAAGAAGTAATCGAGTGAGGAGGAACGTTTAGCAGCCATTTTAAGGTTGATCCTGTTAAGGTAGAACCGAAACCCTTGCACAAGCATGCTTCTTTGAGGTCTGGAGGGATATGGTTGATTTCCATTCTTTCCCTATACTGGGCAATATGCTCCTCAGGATCCGTAGTTCCGTCATAGAGTTTCATGTTGGGGGTTTGAAATCTTTTTGGGATTTCAGCATCAAAAATAGGATATGCAAACCAGGATATCCTGTGGCTGTCCTGGGATACTTCAGGAATTGGCTGAACCACCCCAGGTACACTGGATATCATGTCCTTCAGTTTTTGAAGCTCCCTGGAAAATGCTGACGTCATACATGCGTCCTGCAAAGATCCAACACCATTAGTAGCAAGAGTATTATTATTATTAGATACATTACCAGCTTGGGGGTTCTAGCCATATCCTGAAGCATATCCTGAGCTCCTCACAATTGATACTCTTACTGAAGAAGGTATCTCAGGAGTATGATTATGGGAATGGGTAGACACAATATTCCCCTGGTTATCCTCAGTATAGACTGCAGAACTGAAGTTCAAAGCCCTGGGTTGCATGGGAGTGACAGTATCTTCGGCAGGCCGACTCGGGCCAGACTTCAAGAGTTGTATCTCTCTCATCAGCATCTGGTTGGTCTCCTGCTGCTGCCTCATCTGTTCCTGTACACTACCAAACAAATTCAAAATCTCTTCGTTAGAAGCTAAAACAGGACTGGATCCCTGGACATTGCGAGCAGGGATAACATCCTGAGCCACATGACTTTCAGTTCCTTGCGAAGAGGCTTGCATTCTCGGAGGAGGTGGTGGAAGCACCGAACCAATTGTTGCAGAGGTTGTAGCAGACACGGTGGAAGAGCTCATGTTTGATCTTGAGGCCATTGAAAATAGTGTGGCAAAAAGTTTTGAAAATAGAAAACCAAGTAACGATTTTGCAAAAGCTTTTAGTAGAAATAGCACCACTTGCCCCACGGTGGGCGCCAAATTGTTTTGGTCAAAATTTACCGAAGCAATTAAGTGATCAAATTAGTTAAGTGAGGTAGTGTGCTAAAAATGTGTGTCGAAAATATGTTAATCAAGTTATTTGAAAAAACAGTTTCAGGATACGGCTCAGGATATAGAGTTGTATCTATGATCAAACAATGAGCAAAAATGTAAAGGGTGACACGAGATGTACGAGGAAAGCCCTTGATCAATCTAGATCGCCGGCACAAAACCTCAGGAGCTGACAATCGCAGCTGCCTTGTTCTTCTATTGCTTCAAATATCAGGATACAGTGCGGGATATGATGCGGATCAACTAGGTGTTACAATGTAATTTGAGTACAAGTGTTTGTGTGTAATGATTGCTAGTAGCTAGAGAGTAAAGTGTGCGAAAGAGAGTGAATGACTTAATCTGATCCGATCAATCTATTTATAGTTAAACGAAATCAACTAACTATCCTATTAAACCGGGATGCTTCGAATATTCCTCAAGTGAACGTTGTAGTCCACTTCTTCCGGGTTCAACGTCTCTCATATAACTGGTTTGCCCGAGTCTTAAGGATAAGAGGTCCACTTGACCGTTAGGGACCCGCACCTTCTAATATGCACGTGGTTAAATTAGTCATTACAAGGATATCACATCAGGATGTTACCAATATCCTGATCCGGTATCCTGATCACAAATAAACAATCAAAAGCAGAATATTAGTCAGGATATATGTTCAGAAAATGGCCCATAACAAGTGGTACGTAACATTCTTTGGAAGCTCGTATATCACAAAGGCTGAATATCAAAAAAAGAAATAATATGAATTATAAAGTTTTTTAAAATATTATTATACGTGTATTACATGGTTTAACATTATTTGGAAGTGAATTAGTTAATCATTAAAAAGGGTAATTTTTTAAATTAATTATTAAAAAATTAACTTTTTTACTTGTAATATATGACGAACCTATTGCACTGTATTACAATTAATAACATATTTCAATTAAATATATCCAATGCTCATTGTGTTATACCAATACATTAATATTTGTGGGTAAATGTTATAAATATGTAAATTAACTTTCGGGTACTACACAAACACGTGTAATGATCTGTAACTAATTAAACTTTTTTAACCTTTTCAATTAATTAATCACTTGGAATAATTTATTAATTAATTTTATTATTATGGATAAAGATAAGTGATATTTATGTATTAATTACTAGTTAAAAAAGTTGAAAAAATAAAAATATTTTTTTTAGAATTAAGTCCTTTATTTAAATTTAGAAGATTAGATTTTGATATATAGATATAGATAGATATAAATATAGATAAACCTAAATATGAATAGATATTAGTGTTTAATTTAGATAACGATATAATAATTAACTTTAATTAATAATAATTATTCATAATTAAGTAGAAGATAAAGACTTTAATTAAAAATTAAGTAGAAAATAAAGGCGGGAAAATAAAAAAATAAATAGCTCCAACGAATGACATGTGTCTCTCCATTAATTTACTTTATTATATGTATAGATTAGAGTTATTATAATCAATATGAGTTTTTTTATAATTAATATTAGTGTTATTGATATTAATATGAGTTTTTTTATAATTAATATTAGTGTTATTATAATTAATATGAGTTTTTTATAATTAATATTAGTGTTATTGATATTAATATGAGTTTTTATAATTAATATTAGTGTTATGGATATTAAAAAGAGAAAACAAAAAAATAAAAAATATATGCCGCATAGTGTAACAACCTCGCAAATTCCATTCCTAAAAGGTACACTAAGAAACCCTAATTTAAACCCCAAGTGGTACGGTGCGACCCGAAATTTGAAAAACGAACAAAACTAGCAACAGGGCCCCCTAAAACTTAAAGGGGGGGGGGGGGATCCCCTAATTACGTTTATCCTCATAAAACGAAAATAAAACACGTATTTCGAATTTAGACAACTCACCCAGGCTATCCCAGACACCAGGTTACCCTAGCCTAGGTGGGTCGCCGTCGCGATACGCACCAGTGGCTAGGGTAGCCGGCGCGGCACGCGGGGGAGGCCGAAATCCAGTATAAAACCCAGGGACTTGGCACTTGCATGGTTTGATTGTTACGACGAAAAATTTCACTACGTACGTTGATATATCTCCGTTTATTTCAAAAATCACGGTCACCGATCCGACCCTCTGCTACGATAACAGGGTAATAACTCAATTACTGCTACGATACAATGTCCGATCGACTAAAACCGATCCGATGAATGTTTAAGTGCTGCCCAAATTCGGGCTATACTTTGTCATCCGTCGTGAGGGTTTCGATCTCGTGAATTAGCGTAAATGTTGAATTAAGTTACTGACCTCGTTTCGTTTGCATTGTATATTTGAATAGGTTACCAGCTTAAATCAGTAGGCACACTCTGACTGTTTAAACTTGCAATGTGAGTCATTCTATTTTTATTAAAGTTGCTTTCAAAACCCTAAATGTTTTCCTGTTATAATTACAGTGATTAAGTCTTTGTTATCTTAAATTACTGACAGTACGTGGGGTTTTGTATACATTACTTATCTAGCGTCACTTTTAGGTGAACGGACCTAAACAGTGAAACGTCACTTTTGGGTGAACGGACCCAATAGTGATATGACCACAGTCACAGATCCGGTCGAGTGACAACTGGGTCAGCTAATTATAAGATAGAAGCAATTGTAATCGCTCTTAATATTGTATATTATAACAATGTGTCTTTTGTATAAATTGAATGCACTCGCCAGTATTTTTCGCTGATAAAATCTTTTTAAAACATGTTTCAGGGAATTTATTGTGAAGAAGGAAAAGTGTCGCGTAGCACCCCAGCCTAAACAAAGTGGCTCAGTAAATAAATAAGCATGTTTTTTTGTAATCAGGGGATTTCCTAGTGTAAATCCTTTCTTGTAAAATATGGGGTTTGTCCCGATATTAATAATAAAATAATTCGGTGTTTTCTTTTAAAACGGTCCTGTTGGAAAATTTCCGCTGCCAAATAAATGCTAATACCACGGGTTTTTGTCCCGCGGCTTCCGAACCGAGCAAAACGGGTCGGGGGCCGTGACACATAGGGCTAGACTGGGCGTATAGTGTGGTCCAAAAGACCATTATAGCCTTGTTTTGCCCCCAGTCTAGGCCTAACTCAGGGCTAAAATGGCAATTTGCCATTTATAAAAGTGTTTAAAAAAACCCATTATATACATACGCCTCATACAGACCTATACATATAAGAGAGGCAAAAAAAAAAAAAACCAATTTACCTATGCGTACATCCCAAATAAAGGGTAAATGATTTTTTTCGTCTATACGCCCCATATAGGCCTATACAATAATACGAGGTGTATACGTGGCATATAAGACAAAATATGATATAATTAGAGATTCTTTTGGAAATTGAAAAATGTTATACGCGACGTATAGACATATACGAGGCATATATGAGGGTGTATAAATAGGGACTAGGGTATGTAAATATGTAGACTCTTCAACTATTTACTATTAAATGCATGCAAATGGCAATTTTATTCTGATCCACTCAAGGCCTTTTAATGGAATCTGTTTTTTTTGTTCATTATCGAAAAATAATATACTAGAATTTACATAAAACTATATTGCTAGTAAATTTTATTTAAAAATCTATTTAAAAAAATACTGGTGTAACTTGTAGATTTTATGTTAAATAAGAAATTTAATAAAAAGATGAAAATAAAAAAAAAGATTCTATGTTAATTAAAAGATATAACAAAAAGATGAAAATAATAAAATTAGGTGTTAGTACTCAAAAGTGTTACATTGATAAAATTAAAAAAATGGAACAGTATTTTGGTAATTATATGAATAAAATTAACTAATTTTGGTGTTAGTACCCAAATGTGTTACAAAATTGAAACCATAAAACCTAAACCTGTTAAAAAAGTTAGTACCCAAAGGTGAAACTAGCTATAAACCATAGGGTCCATATGTGTAATTAACTGTTTTTTAAGTTAAGAAGAGGTGTAGTGGAGATTTGTGAAGATGTGAAGGAATCTTATTCATCATTCAAATTCATTTAGGAAGTGTTTGAGTTAACGTCATTAAAAAAAAGTCAAAAACGCTCCAGAGACGGTGTGCTGGGCTTTATTGGGCATTTTGGGGGCAATCCACACCCAATTCAACTACTATGGATGGTGTTTTTTTTTGGAAGGTGACTTTCTATGTACTGGACCTATTGGTCATCGGGATCAGGGGCGGATATATATTAGACCAAGGGGTAGCCTCCCCTACCGCTTGGTCGGAAAATTTTTGACGTTTTTAGTGTAAATTTTGGAAAAATTTGACGTTTTTTCGATTTCGTTACCGCTTATTTATAAAACGTTCCCGCTTGGTCGGAATCCTAGATCCGCCACTGACCGGGTTCATGTCGAAGACATTCCCCCGTCAGCCCCGCACTCTCGGACGCGATGTTCGATCGGGCCCCTGCCGCCGCGCAAGCTGACTTCCGCCCGGAAACCATACTGCCCCCACACGAGAGACTCGCTGGGTAAAACCGGGTTGCCCTCAAGACCGCACCATGCCTCGGTAGGATACGATCCATCATTGGGACGTCCCCCCCTAAGACCACAGTGGGAGTCGAACCGGTGATCTCCCAAAGGAGGAGCCGGCCAACATAACCCAAGTGGGGATACCACTGGGCCACGGGGAAGGGATACTATGGATGGTGTTAATATTATATAAATTTTCCCTTGTTTTAAAGAGAAAAAACATCTCTAGAGCTGCAAAGTTAGTTTTGGAGCCTAGGGTAGATGTCTGGCCCACCCTTGTCTTGTGAATTGCTTTGATATTTTGTACGCCATCTTTCTACCCTCTATGCCTAATGTGACACTTCATGACATTTAGGGTCTTTTTTCGTAATTACACCTACTTATAAGCATAAGTCAAAAAGTCCAATCCAAATGGTTAAAAAGTATGTCGGTGTCGTAGAATTCTTCTAAGGATTTTCTTGATATATTTTTCCCGTTTATGTTTTATAAACCTAGGCAAACAAAGTACAAATTTAAACAATTAGCCGAGTTAGACACCAACTTTGACCAAATTATATGTGTTATTAAAATTTCTATCAAATGCGCTTGTAGTAGGGCTTATAGTAAGGGCTGTTTGAGAACTTTTAAATGAGTAAGTGTTGAACGAGTAATAGGTCTGAATCATTAAGTGTTAAACCAGTAAGATGTTTGAACCATTAAGAGCCAGTATAATGCTTAACTGGTCAGAGACAAATGTCTGACCAATTCAGATAAGAGGTCTTAACCATTCAGACTCAGTGTAATCCTTAACCATTCAGAGACAAATGTTTTAATCATTCAGACATCTGCTCGCGAAACAAATAGTCTGAACCATTAAATGCGGAACCGGTAAAAGGTATGTCTCAACCATTAAGAGTTTCATTAAAAGTTAAACAAATAGCTCCTAAGTGACATCTAGGTGTTAAAAAGTGTTTTTCACGAGAGTGTAGATTTAGGTGTACGACTTATAAAGTGTGTGTAACTTGTTTAAACATGTGTGAAAAACAACCGTCGAATCAAATATGATTTGAAGCTTAGAAAATTTAATTAATGTTTACACGCTAATATTAGAATATTCGAGTCGAGCTTTTAGTGGCTTCGAGTTTAACCTTTCTAGCATAAAAGACTAAAAGAGCATCCTTGAAATTGTTGGCATGCATACTTTGGATTGGATCCAAGGAACAAAAAGCAAAGAAGATAAAAGATGAGGAGATTAAAGAGAAAAACTAAATTTTCAAGTCAAATTGTTTGGTTTATACAAATTTCTTTTTGTTTATCAGGCTAGATTAAATTTGTTTATGTGAATAGATCTTGTATTGCGGTAGAATTAATATATGGTTGGTATAAATATAGGGTTGATGTAAAGGTTTTTTTTTTTTTGGAACTACCAAGTTTTATTAAACAAACTAGCAAGAAGCTAGCAAAATCAGACAACCAAAAATACAACGAGAATTTTATCCAATTTTTCAACAACATGCTTTTAATCGAGGACCTAGGGTTAGTATAAATATACGGTTGATGTAAGGTTTTATTTATGTCGGGTATTATGGATTATATTAGCAAAAGAGTAACACGACGTGTTAAGTCCTCAAACCGGCTTTGTTTTGTTCTTGGGTAAATTGACAGAAATGGAGCCCACATCAAGCTTATAACAAGTGGTTTGGTAGCTTTCAAAGAGATAAGAGAGAGGAGATAAGAAGGAGATCCATGTATATGGAAAAAGTTGGGTGAAAAATGTTGGATCCCCTCATCTTATATGTGTGCATACGAATCAGCCAGGTTTCATATTGAATGAAACTTGATGAATTATGACCAAAATGAGTATGTATGTGCATGAATCATGTAAATTTGACCTCTAGCTAATAAAGAATGTAACATGAGTGAAGTGTGAAAACGAGTTCATTATAGGATAATGCAAAAACATGGGGTTTAAAATTGAATCTCGCAAGTAAATACTCTTCAGCAAGAAAATTATAACAAAGGAAAAAAAAAAAACGAAGATATTTGTAAAAAGGTATCAATCTAACAATAATCACATGAAGAACAACAAGACAGGAAATAGCGACAAAACGGTGATCATCATCAACAACAATAATAAACCGAGCATATGAATGATTATAAAGTGTCAAAATAAAGAACGTAACATGAGTAAAGTTGAAGTTTGTACAAGGTGCTAAGTGAAAAGTTATAAAATATCAGGAGGGGCCTTGATGTTTATTGTTCAATCCTGAAGGTTGTGGTTGTAATTTTGACTGGAGCTGGTTAAGAGGTGTACAAAAAAACTGATTACGCAACTGAAACCGAAAAAAAAACCGAAACTGGTTGTTGGAAAAACCGGTTTTTTTGTAACCGGTTCGGTTACTAACCGGTTGAACCGGTTATAAAACGGTTATAGGTTGTTTGTTGGATATCGGTTTTAAAACCGATTATATAAAAAACCGGTTTTAAAACTGGTTATATGTAAAAACCGGTTATAAAAACTGGTTAAAAACCGGTTAAAACCGGTTAACCGAAAACGGGTCAATAAAAACCGGTTATAAAAACCGGTTAAAACCGGTTTATGTCGCTGATGTGCAGAAAACGGTCATATGACCGTTGGGACTAGAAAGTGGCCGTTTTTTTTGTTTTTTTTTGTCAAAAATTCATCTCCAATTACTATAAAAGGGTGTTGGGTGTTTTGGTTCAATCACACCATTCTCTAATCTCCTAAATCTCATAAAAATGCTCACTTTTCTTATTCGATAATTGTGAAAAAAAACATGGCAAGCTCTAGTGCTCATGATTCGGTCAATGTTGGCGAGTCTACAACCGACACGGTTGTTCGTGTTCTTGCAACGAAGCGCAACCCGGAAGTTTGGAACCATTTCGATTTGTGCGAGATGGCGAGCGGACCGAAAAAAGCGCGTTGTCATCATTGTAATAGTTTTTACGCCGTTGGGGCAAACACCACCTTGAAACAACACATCGAAAAACCGTTTTGTAGGGCGTTGAAACAACAAACCGCTAGTGGTCAAGCTTCCATGGCAAGCGACGCTACTTTGTTCGCCTACAATTTCGATATGGCAAGGGAGGAAATGGCGAAGTTTGTAATCCAAGAAAGTTTGCCGTTCAACCATTTCGACAACCAACGCTACACCAAAATGGTTCAAAGAACTCTCCAACCGCGATACACTCATGTAAGTCGCGCTACTCTTAGGAGGGATTGTTTAAAAATGTGGAAAAAAGCTAAACTTGAATTAATTTCTTATTTTGAAAAATTAGAAACCGGTGTTAACTTGACTAGCGACGTTTGGTCCGCACCGCACGGTTCACCCGACTCGTATATTTGTGTCACCGCCCATTGGATTGAACCGGCGACGTGGCAAATGATGAAACGCACCATTTTGTTTAAACTTTTTGATTACCCTCACACCGGTGAAGCTATATATAAAGCTATCGACAAATGTATTAAAACATACAAATTGGAAACAAAGATTTTTTCGATAGCTTTTGATAACGCCTCAAACAACACGCTTTCGGTCACGCATTTAAGGTTAAAGTACACTCCGATTTGTGAGGGTATTTTTTTCCATAGTCGATGTGTGGCACACATCATAAATTTGGCCGTTCAAGACGGTTTAAAGGTTATTGAACGACAAAAAGAATCTTTCAAACAAATGTTACATCATATATATAGTCATACGCAAAGGCATTCAAAATATATTAAAATGTGTAAGGAAGCGGGTCGAGTATGCTACGGACCCAATTGGGACGTCGCTCATCGATGGAACTCGACTTGCACCATGTTTGAAAAAGCTATTTTGCAAAAAGAAAGTTTAATAGAATTTCATAGCCTTTTGGCGAGTCGTGGAAAGGTTTCGTCTTACCACCAATCGAATTGGGGGCTTATTGAAACGGTTACACAAGTGCTTCAAGTTTTCAAAACATCAACAAAGACTTTATCGGGGGTTTACTATCCAACTAGTTCATTGGTACTTCACAATTTGTTTAAAATGTGTAGAAAATTAAACGAGTTGTCGGGGAGAGGTAGACCATATTGTGATATGGTAGATACGATGAAGGAAAAACTAAGAAAATATTTTAAAGAACTACCCGCGGTTTTCACTTGTGCCGCCGCTTTAAACCCTTGCTTTAATATTTTTGGAGCCGGTTCTTTGATTGAAAAAATTTCAAACGAGTTGAATTTAAACACCGTAGAAGAACCAAACTTTGGCGAAGCCGCAAAATCACGTTTTAATGAACAACTTTCAAAAATGTTTGATGTTTATGTAACAAAATATGGGCATATCTCGTCACACATTCACGAGTCAATGAGAAATGCCGCTTTCGGCGAAGGTTCATCAAATATGGAAGATGACGATTTGTATGTTTACAACTATTTGTATGATGAATCGAGTCAAATGCAACGTGGTAACACTAGTAGTAGCGAACTCGGTCGATATGGTGGGTCGAACTTTCTACGAACAATGACTTCACAAGACTTTAAAAATTTTGATTTGTTGGGTTGGTGGAAAAGTAAGGAAGAACAATTTCCGATCTTAGCCACAATGGCCCGAGATTTACTAACGGTCCAAGCTTCCACGGTAGCTTCGGAAAGTGCTTTTTCTATAAGTGGTAGGGTGATTTCGATACGGAGGACTCGACTAACACCAAAGGCGGTTGAGATGTCGATTTGCTTGAAAGACTACTTGGATGCGGCGGAGAGATGTCAACACATACGCTCACTCGAGGGTGAATTAGATTACGAAGCCGAAGTGTACGAAGACGAGGTTCGAAACGAAATGACAACCCCAATGACCGAAGAAGAAGCCGAACTAGATGAATTACTACGCAATAGTTCGAGTTCGGGTTCGGCCGAAGAAGATTAGACGCGGTTCAAGATATATTACTATTCTCGTCCCACTAAAAAAATATATATACTAGTGTGGACCTTCGTGCGGATTAATTAATATTTGAAGTTTAAGTATTTTTCGTTGTTACGCTTTAGCGTTCGTAGCGTTCTTATTTCCGTATGTTATGTAAAACCGTTTGTTCGTAGACTTAATGATATTATGTTTTGACTTTTTACACTTGCATTGTTTTTTTACAAAAAAACTGTTGTTTTTATACAAAAAAACAGTTAAAAAAGCTGCTGTTTTTTTACCATAAAAAAGCCCTGAAAACAGTTTAAAAAACTGCTGTTTTTTTACAAAAAATAAGCCCACAAAACAGTTAAAAAACTGCTGTTTTTTTTTTTTAAAAAATCCCACAAAAACAGTTAAAAAAACTGCAGTTTTTTAAAAAAAAAAAGGCCAAAAAAACAGCATTCTGCTGCGCAGACCGGTTTTTTTCCGGTTTTTTTAACCAGTTACAACAACCGGTTTTTTTATTCAGTTTTTATAATCAGTTATCAAAACCGGTTAATATATAAACCGGTTATAAACCGGTCAGAACCGGTTGGTACCGGTTATGGTTTTCGAGTTTTTTAAACCGGTTAAAACCGGTTACGGTTTAAAAAAAAACCGGTTTACCATTGTCCAAAAAAAACCGGTTCGGTTAAAAAACCGAAACCGGTTGCTTAAAAAAACCGATTTGTACATCTCTGCTGGTATATAAGTATATAACCCTTTAGGGTTTGGTGAACACTGTAACACACCTCATTCTCATTGTTGTACACTCTCTCTCTAGAGTATTGTGTTAGGGTTTGTTCATTGTTTGTTGGATCCTGTGAGATCTTGTATTGTGGTTGACGATCAACTGATGCTTCATCAGTTGATCCGTTGTATTGATTCACCGATCTTACTATTTAGTAAGACCTTGGGTTACTATTTAGTAAGATTTTGGGTTTTTGAGGATGTTTTTTGGATTGGGTAACGCATTATGTGAATCCAAACTTTACTTTTCCTATTGCTCTTATTCTATTTCTTAGTTTAAAAATTATAAGAGTTTAATTTCAAAAAGCAATAGTAATAAACATAACACATTTAGGGGCTGTTTGGTAGCCTCTTAATAGTCATTCAGATGCTACCTCTTAATGGTTTAAAACCTCTGAATAAATAAGAGGTAACATCAAGTCTGAATGGTTAAGAGGTAGCCTCTGAATAGTAAATCATCACATGTCATATTCTTCTACCTTCTTATTGGTAAAATTCTTAATGGTTCCATTAAGAGGTAGTCTCTTAATGACCATTCAGAGGCTACCAAACAGCCCCTTAGTCAATCTGATCTTACAGTATTATCTTATAATTTATAAATTTTTACAAGTAACTTGATATTTTCTTTATTCAACTCATGTAATATAGGAGTTTCCAACCTAATATTGTAATATATATGAAGGGTAAGGATCAAATAGGAAGTTTATTTTGGCTAGTGGGATAGGAATCAATAGGATTAGGACATGTGGCAAAATTTAAAATAAAGAGGAAGAGTATTTTAGTCAATCTTATCCTTTCTTCTTCTTTCTTCTCACCAGTAACTTCAAAACCCACCATTTTCAAAACCCATCATCTTTAACCATTTTTTCACTTTCTATCTCAATAATCACTACATTATTGTGCGATTTTCGTCACCAAAAAATGATTCAAACGCCCGATCAACGTGTTCTTCAGTTTTTTTTGGAGGAAAACCCAGTTTAATTTCATACAAAATCTAGGTTTTTCCGGTGATTTTGAAGATAATCACTCGATCCGTTCGATTCAATCGCTAATAAGTCTTTGAATCATTCAAATTTCGTCAATCGTTGAAGGAATCGGCTTCGATCCATGTAAGAAATTCTTTAATTCATTTTTATGATCTGGGTTTTTGATTTAGTCATTGCGTTTTACGATCTTGACGGGGGTCCCAGGGGCGGCAGCCCCTGGCGGGGTCCAAGGGGCAGACAGCCTTTCGATTAAATTGCTTTAATAAAAATGCATCAGAAAATTTAATTTTCTGTAAATTGCCTCTGGAAAACTGCATTCGTAGACAACCTTTTGATCTCTACTTCCTGGTTCAGACAATTCACAGACAAAACTATTGTCCTGGTTCAATGCGTTTTAGAGAGAGAACAGTTTCTTTAGTGTTTTTAGGCCATTGCGTTTTAGAACTAAGACATTGTGTTTTCTGGCCATTGCGTTTAAAAAAAAAACACATTTTTAAGTGTTTTTAGTCATTGCGTTTTAGGTAAAACACAATTTTAGTTGTTTTCAGTCCATTGCGTTTTAGAGAGAACACTTTCTTTTGTTTTTTTAGGCCATTGCGTTTTAGAACTCAGACATTTTTAAGTGTTTTTCTGGCCATTGCGTTTTATAAATAAGACATTTCTTTGTGTTTTTGGTGCATTCGTTTTAGGTAAAACACATTTTTATGTGTTTTCAGTCCATTGCGTTTTAGAAAACAGACATTTTAAGTTTTCTGGCAATTGCGTTTTAGAAATAAGACATTTCTTTGTGTTTTTTTGTGCATTGCGTTTTAGGTAAAACACATTTTTACGTGTTTTCAGTCCATTGCGTTTTAGAAAATACACTTTCTTTTGTGTTTTTAGGCTATTGTGTTTTAGAAATAAGACATTTCTTTGTGTTTTCTGGCCATTGTGTTTTACAAATAAGACATTTCTTTGTGTTTTTGGTGCATTGCGTTTTAGAAAAATGTCATTTTTTAAGTTTTTTTTTCTATTGCGTTTTACGCAACTAGGTTTTTTCCATTGCGTTTTGCGCAACTGTGTTTTAGAATTTTTTTTTCCAAAATATAGCAATAGTATACCCGTTTTAAAGATAAAAAAAACGCTCATTTTTTTGGTGCAATTTTTATAAAAAAATAATGTGGTATGAAAGAGTTATTAACGTTTAAAAATGGGGGGGTTGGAGGAGAGAGAAACTATTGCCTTGGATTGACTAGAATGCCCATAAACAAACTCACGCGCCTCTTTTATTCTCTTCAATTTCTCTCAGTTAATCTTAGTTATTGATTAAATAAATGGATGGTTAAGATTACTTCCTAGCCTTCTTAACCAAATAAACTTTCTATTATATACTAAACCTATATATGAATAACTAACTTATAACTTAAACATGTAAATGATATGTAATATGGGAGTTTCCAACCTAATATATTGTAATATATATGAATAACTTATAGGGAGAAGTTCTTGTACAAATAATTTTAACATACTAAACATACAAATTGAAGGAAAACTCAAAAAGACAAGGTGACATTTTTGTAATTACCACAAACTATCAAAGTTACTATACAATTGTGAAGTCAACCAAGAACTTTCCCCATATTTGTAGAGTAACTTTGATAGTTATTGATAATTACAAAAATGCCACCTTGTCTTTTTGACTTTTACTTCAATTTGTATGTTTAGTAGGTTAAGTTTATTTGTATTTGATCTTTTGCTATAACTTATAACTTAAGCATGTGAATGAAAATGTTAAAAAACAAACTGAAACTTCGAAACAAATATCAATTGTTCTTTTTTCAAGATAACGTTTGCACTTATTTTCATTATAGTTTTTCTTCTATTTTCACTTAGTTTTTAACCAAACCATGAATTCTATTTAATTTCTCAATAAATCATTTGTTTTTTTTTTTCAAATCATTTTCCAAAACAAAACCATTAGCTCCATACTTCATTGACAAAAAAGATTTACAATCTATAAAAAAATATCAATTAAGTTATAACAATTTATATAATATAAAATAACAAAAATAGACATTGTTAATAATAAAAAAAACTTTTCAATACGTCATCTTTATTTAGACTTCACCAGAGCATTCACATTGGAGACTCCATCTCCATCTATATACATAAACCAAAGACTACACTTTTCTCTAAACTTTTGATAATTTCTAAAAATCTTTTACATCTATCTTATTTTATTATTTTATCTTTTCTACACTCACAAAAAGATATAGAGAGTTAAATATAACCTTCTAAAGCCAATAAAGTAGTGGTGGAGTGGTTGGGGAAAGACTTGTTATTCTTTGTGACCCAGGTTAAACTCTCACTCTCCCCATTATTTTCTGCGGCATCCAGGTGAATGACGAATGCAGGTGGCGCCGGTTCGTCTTGGATGGGAGGCGATGTTTTACCGATTATTCTAGTGCCGTGCCTTCGAGCGGGTGGAGGTCGGGTTTCCGCGCATCTGGGAGAGCCAAGGGGCTGGCGGCGGTCGAGTAGTCGACCTTGGCCACAATGCCCGGTGTCACGATGGTTGGCATGTTGTTAAAAAAAAAACTTCTAAATATAGAGTTGTATTTTAGTCTTTTTAAATTTTTCTCTATTACAGAGGTTCAATGTAGTAACAATTTTGTTGTTTCTTCTACTTTTTCCTCTATATTAATAATTTAATATAGAATGTACACATATAAAGGCTTTAATGTTTTTTTTTTTGAACGGCCGATAAATCAGTCACGAATATTCTCGGGGCACCCACTGGACATACGGAGTACTCCGAGAGTAACCCGAGTCGTCCACCACTACTTCTGGGGAAAACCTGGTAACCCACCCGCCCGTAGTCACAACGGTGAAATTACCGGTAAAACCCGCTTGGCTCAAGGATTGAACTCAGGTTTCCCTGTGTCTCCTATCATTGCTCACCAATGCCTCAATTATTTTTTTTGCGTCAAATGAGAATCGAACTTGAGTCTTCACGGAAGAACTCAAGCCCTCCCACCACTTGAGATGGAGGTCATTGGCAAAAAGGCTTTAATGTAAATGCTCTAAAGTAGTTAGTCTCATTTTCATCAATGAGAAGTTGACACATCAGTTTCGCCGGCTGAGACGGTTAGAATTTAAAGTACACTTTTAGCGAGACAGCTAAAACGGCTAGGATTTAGCTTAAACTTTTTGTGAAGTGGCTGGAACGGTTGAACGCTAAATAAGCTAAGACTAAAGGGTATGGGGGCCGGCTAGGACCGGCGCCGGTCCCCCACACCGCCCCCTGGGCTCGGCTCAGCAAGACCGACTCTCCACAGCCGGATGAGCCGTGCCTCTCTCCTCTCTCCTAACACACACACATCTATACATACACTTACAAAGGGTCCCCGAATGCTAATATATAAAGGGGTTCATCCCCACCCCCTAGGTCCATCCCCTCCAAGCCGAGCCTACGTGGCGCTGACGTGACGGCCCATCCCCTGAATGAGGCTTTCCATACCCTTTAGTCTAAGTAGCCTGTACTTTTGTGCAAGCCGGCTGAACAGCTGAGACGACTAAACTTACACTCTTTTCAATGCGGCTTGGCAAAACAGTAACGTGTTTAAAACCTGTTAAGTAATAATGACTGCCAATGATCCTTTGGTGGAGTGGTGGAAAAGACTTAGGCCTTGTGAGAGGTCTCAAGTTCGATCCCCACTCCAAGCAAAGAGGAGGTGAGAGGGTTTACCCGCTTCGGTGGGGTTCCCGCTCGGGGGGGCTGGAGTTTCGACCGGTACGGAAGGCGCTTAACTGCGGGCCGTGCAGGACTCGAACCCAGGTAGGCTGGCAACTCGCCAGCCGTGCTCGACCAATTGGTCTGCAACCGTTCAAAAAAAAAAAGTAATAATGACTCATGAGTTGCAATTTTCATGGTCAAATCAACTTGAAAGAATCAAAAGTGAGAGAAACAGCCAACCCTAATTTTCAACCTGTGTCACCACCCTCTCATCCTACCACCTGCACCAGCTGCATATATAGCCAAATATTGTAGTACACTGAGCTAAGAAAAGCCTGTTACCGTTTTTGTTTTCTTCACTTTTAACCTTCCTCTATCCATCCATCCATCCATCGTATCAATACTTCTGCCATTGTGTTGTGTATGTATCAATTCAAAAGCCCCCCCGTTCCGTCTTGCAGCCAGACCTGTTTTTAGTTCCAACTTTTAAGCCACAAAAACTCACAAGCCACAAAGGAAACAAGGGTTGTTCTTTGTGGAGCCCTAATCTATCTATTCTAGAGAGAGAAAGACACACACACATACACACATATATATATATATATATTGATCAGAGAGTGGAAGATTGATATATATATAATGCAGCAGCAGCAGCACCTGATGCAGATGCAGCCCATGATGGCAGCCTACTATCCCACCAACAATATCACTACTGATCATATCCAACAGGTTTTAGACTTTAGATTGCTTCTTCCCTGAGATGTTTTCAGTTTTGATCAGTTTTGGCCTTTGACTTTTTGTTGCATAGATTACTGATCATATCTACTGTGTTTGTGTCCTGTTTGTTGTTTGGTGGATTTGTTCAGCTTTGTTGATCTTTTTTTATGATGATTTGTTTTGGCTTTTGCCTGCTTGTTTCTTCATCTGCAACAAACACGTTTCATATATTTGTTTCTCATTATTGTATGTACAATTTTGTGTTGTACACTTGTACTATACATGGTAACATGGCTAAAGTCTTCACTCTTGATCTTGCATGATCTACATATTAATGAAAATAATAACTCTTGTAAGAACTTGCATGATCTACTTATTAATTAAAATAACAACTCTTGTAAGAACTTGCATGATCTATTTATTAATGAAAATAATAACTCTTGTAAGAATGTTAGGTATTTTTTTTATGTTTTCTTCATCTTCTATAAGATTATTTAGCATACTTTTGTATTTCTTGGTTAACCGGCACAAAAAACAAGATTTTGAACCCAACCCAAAGGTAATGTGACATGACCAAAAAACAGTATATTATCTTGAAAATAAGCAGTTCCAAAACTGTTTATTTTAATTTTAATTAATTTTTATATATAAATAACTAGATAAACAGTTGATCATAAATATACCAAAAAGTGGGTTTGTGATATTTTTCAAGGACGATCTTGTTTACATGGTTTTTTTTAGTTTTTATTTAGGGTAGGGTTTTTGGTGAAAAAAAACAAAATTCTTTAATATTTTAGTGCTTTGTTTAAAAAAATAAATAAATCTTTGAAGAGGTCGAAATACAACAGACCTGCTAGCAATCATTGAGATGCAGGTTGCTAGATTTCTTGTTCAATAGAAGAAAAAAAAACTTTCATTTTTTATTTATATTATTGGATGAAGGGTCGTTTTTAATGATTAAAACTGTCCAACTTTTAATGAATGGTCTATTTCGTGATTGTATGATGAAGTATATATAACTTATTTTTATTTTTAATGTAAAAGTTATATATCTTGTAATATCTTTGGGAATTCAATCTGCATGTGCTGGGGAATTTAATACGGTTTTACCGAAGATTCTTTATTTGCATCAATATTTGTGCTTGGGTATTTGTTTTGCCCCATTAATTCTTTTTTTCACCGAGTAATAACTTTCTTATTTTTTTTGCACATTACAATATATATGATCATTGTTTTAGTAGTTTTAATAACAATATTTGGATTTTGGTTAAAGGTTTTATAGTTTCCTTCGTTTACAAGTGCAGTACTTGGATGAAAACAAGTCTCTGATCTTGAAGATCGTTGAGAGCCAAAACTCAGGCAAAATGGCAGAATGTGCTGAGTGAGTATTTCCATTTCTACCCTCTTGAGTTCCTTTTAGTTTTTTTTACCAATTCAACCCAAGTTTTTATAGAATAATGAAAGCGAAAATTACCAAAGGTCTAGTTGACAATTTTTTTAAAATAGTCATTGAATTTTACTAGTGCGGATTAAGCGGCGAAAACCACAGGGTAAGCTTTAGCCTGCGGCCCAAAGTGTAGGCTAAATCCTAGCTGTCTTAGCCAACGGAGCTAACGTGTCTGCTTTTGATTGACCGAAATGAGGGTTGACTTTTTCGGTGAAGGCTAAATTCCCATGACTATTTTGGAAAACTGTTTGGTTAACATGACTAATCAACTATTGATAGAATACAATAACCGTAACTAGTATATTCTCTAAGAGATAAAATGTCTGCAGTCTGCGGACCACATATCACACTAACATTAATAGAATACAATAACCGTAACTAGTATATTCTCTAAGAGATAAAATGTCTGCAGTCTGCGGACCACATATCACACTAACATTAAAATGTTTTAAAATATTGTTGCGTCTTGAAAGTGATTATCTTGTTGATTTACATATTATTTAAGAGTTTAAAATGTTTTAAAATATTGGTTGACAAAAGTTTTGTGATTAGAATTTACCAAAACATTTCAAACTATGGTTATCTCATCTTCAAACAAACACCTCTTGGTGGACAAATTAAGTTTATAAATTTATCATAGTCTCTCATCAAACAAACACATGGTCCCCAAAATTTTGTGTCTTGAAATGGTTTGATAATGGCAGACATCAAACCAAGCTTCAGAGGAACCTTATGTACCTTGCTGCCATTGCTGATTCTCAGCCTCAAGTACCTACTCTTCACTCTCAGGTAAATATTTCTTAGCCTTTTCAAACCAAACTCTATACACCAATCATTTATAACAGTTATACTCTTACAATTCAGTATCCTCAAGGTGGGATGATGCAGCAACCAGGTCACTACATGCAACAACAACAAGCACAACAGATGTCTCCACAAGCGCTAATGGCTGCGCGTTCATCTATGATGTACGGCCAACAGCAGTACTCGTTACTACAACAGCAGCAAGCGATGCATAGCCAGCTGCTAGGCATGAATTCCGGGGTTGGAACCAGTATGCTACAAAATGATAACAGCAACGCGGTTGCTAGTGGGACACACCTAGGTGGAGGGTTCCCGGACTTTGGGCGCAAGCAAGACATTGGGGTTTCTGGTGGGTCGAGTAGTGGAGATGGTGGCGAGACGCTTTACTTGAAATCTCCCGATAAAGGTAACTAACTCATGATATGTAATAGTCTTTTGTGTTGGGAGATGGTTTAGTTTGCATGTTATGAACCTTGTAGTAGATTGTAGTTTTAAACATTCCAAGTTGATGTTTTATATGTTTGAAGATTTGTTGTCCGGTTGACTTGAAACTCTTGATGTTCTTTTTTCTTTTTTTTTTTTTTTGAGTGAATTGCAAGGATTGTCCTTTATCTTTATACCCATTTGTAGGCGCTGTCCTTTATGTTTAAAATTGACGAGTTTTGTACTTTATGTTTTCAAATCATACACGTTTTGTCCTTTAGCCCTAACCCAGTTAGATTTTTCTGTCAAATCTGGTCATGTGCATTACATGAGGGTAAAATTGTCATTTTAACTTGCAAGGACTATTGTGCAAATATCTAATATATAAAGACCGTTGTGTAAATTAAAAAAAAAAGTAAAATAATAAAAAATATATATAAATGATGTAAATCATAATCTCTAACCTACACACGTTCTCTTTCTCTAACCTGTAGAGCACCACCACCATCACCGCCTGGCTACCGCCACCACTCGACCACCATCACCCGGTTACCGCTACCTCTCTAACCTACACTCTCTCTCTCCTTTCTTTCTCTCTCTAACCTACACACTCTCTCTCTAACTTACCGAGCACCCCCACCCCCACCCGGTTATCACCACCACTCGACCACCACCACCCGATTACCACCACCACCTGTCACCATCCGGTTACCACCACCACCCGACCACCCAAAAACAAAAAAACCCCAAATTGATTTTTTTTTAATTTGTTTGATATACTACAAATTTACAGGCATAATGTGGTAGAGGTAAGGTCTTTTATGCTTGATATATATAATTTGAATTTATATATGTCCAATTTTGATTTTTTTTTTCTCATAATCATCATCCTCGTTTAATTTTATATCCTTACTAGGTTAATGCCCGCGCGATGCGCGGCTTCATCCAAAACCATATTATTTACTTTGAAATATAATATTTTGTACAAACGCATACATTGGAAGAAAAAAACAGAAAACTATAAGTGGGGCCCACCTCTATAGAGGAAAATGTAATCAAATTTGAATCTGTCGAGCTTTTGCTTTGACAAATTTCTCTCTCGAGGCTTTCTTCTCCATCTTCTCTCTTTTCTTCCGGGTCTTTTCATCCTCTTCAACTCCCTGTTAAATGGTAAATAGATTTATAAGTGGGCCCCACCTCTACAATTTCATAACAGATTCAAATATATTATTATAAGTGAACAAAGGGTGAATTTAAGTACAAAAAGTACCTCACAACCTTGACGGAGAAACCCCTTAATCAAACCCCATCCTTTATACACTGCAAATGCTGGTATCTGGAAAGAAAGAAATCATTTTTCATTACTTGAAGAAGTTTCTAGAAAAATATATTATGAAAAAGACGAATAAAACATGCATCATACCACGGCGTATATCCACCGAAACTTCCTAGATATGATAGACGTGAGTTGCACAAAGCAAGTAATGTAGATAACATCGTGTAGGTATCTGTAGAGAAAATATAAAAAGAAGATAAGAATGATACACCAATGACATATAATTATGAAAAATATGTCAGCTCGAATAACCTGTAATTTCATTCGGTTAAGATCATTTCCACTATCGGTGGGATTTTTTCCCAAATACCCGAACCGATTTTGGGTATTCGGTACATGTATCGGTACTCAGTTTTATTGATTTCAGTATTCGGTACCTTCGGTATTGGTACGGGTACGGGCAGTGTTGCAAAAGTCGGATTCCTCGGCCGAGTACTCGGCGAGTACTCGGTCCTCGGACCTCCACCTTGGCGACTTCCTCCTAGGCGGTCTCAACTAGTCGGCCTCGGGAGTACTCGGTCCTAGTCGGCGCCTAGTCGGCCTAGTCGGAGCCTAGTCGGTCTAGGCGGTCAACGTGGTTTGTTGACTTTTAATCGGTCAAAATCGGCCTACTCGGCCTTGTACTCGGACTACTCGGCCTTGTACTCGGACTACTCGGACTTGTATTCAGAATATTTGAACTTTAAACATGTTTCATTTTAAATTATACCTAGTTGACATGAATTATGCTTATTTTAACACATAAATAATATATAACAATTAATTTTCTTTATATTTACCATGTCCGCGTACTCCCCGAGTACTCTCCGAGTACTCCGATTACTCCCAACTCCCCAGTCGGCCGACTAGGGACCGCCTAGCGACTTTTACAACACTGGGTACGGGTAAGATGGTACTGGTATCGATTTGATTACGAATGAATTTGATATTATGTTTTATTTAAACCGATCAAGTTTGCCAATCTAAAAGCTGATTATTTTTGTGCCTCTGTCAAAAATTGATGCCCCTAGTTATAAATACCCATGCACTAATCTCAATACTTACATCCCTAAGGTTATTTCCTCCATGACGAGCAAGCTTCATTTAATTTTTATATGTTTTTCCCACACAAGGCCTGACCAAGCAACTAATATCGCATGCAAATTCCAAAAATAGAAACCATACCAATAATCTCCTTCAACCTCAACAACATAAGGAACCGTAGACGGGTCACTTAACCCATTGCTGAAACAACTCCATCTGGTTTCATTTTAATAGTCTAAGTTGCTGGCGATGTTGAGGGAACAATGGTACACCCATAACATGCCAATCGCCTCAATATACTGTGCTTGATACCAAAATCATAAGCCAGCACCTTCATTCAAATACAAAACATAATTAAACTACAACGGTCTCATTCACGAATCCTCAACAAATTTAATACAGAAATACTAACATCGAATGTCTCTTCTTGTTAACAACTGTAAGTTATCATATTTTCACTTTTTCACTTGTAATTGTAGTCTTATCACTAAATTATTGTAATTATATATAACTATTTGTACTTAATATGGTCAAACTGACTTTTACCAATGTAAAAGAAACATCAGTAAACGTTTTTTTGTCTTGTTCATAATTACTTAAGGTAAGTACTACTTTTCAAACAAATTTATTAGTCTGTCATGATTAGTGAAAATTGAAAAGTAGATAAATAACATCTACAACCATACCATACTTATGGCTTTTCCATAGACATCTACCCCGGATATTGCAACACTTGTTTCCTGCACACAAAAAAAACACATGTCATGCAGGTCTCTTTTTAATATTTCAGCTAAAAATCTTAACTATCACATCAAACCAGCCGTTGTAAAGAAAATAGTCGCCTGCAAGGTTGAACACTTTGACTTGAAAGGTCCTCCCATCGAGGGTCCTGATGACTGCATTCTTCTCTGGATAAGCAAACGTCTTAATCCAGTCACCATAACCAGCAAGAAGTTTCTACAACGGAAAAGATACATATCGTTAAATGCAATTATAATATCAGTAATCACAAAGTCTTATATTAAAAACATTTAAATTCTTTTTTTTAAATGATTAAAATATCAATACTCACCAACGATTTTTTGTCGTTCTTCCACACACAGGGCAGCGAATCCGTACACCATCTCGCCTTTAAAGTTGTCGTCTTTCACAACCCCAAATTGTATATCAAAATTAAATAAAAAAGCTAACCATTTAGCTCAACAATTAGCAAATACACATCAAAAAGCACAAACCAACCTAGATAGGAACAACAGTAACCTCAAATCCGCTATTAAAGTTGATGAGTAGCAGACGATAGTCAATTTTTACAACCAAATATAGGTAACAATCTAAACCATTTAACAAAACTACATCAAATACGATATCAAACCATATCAAAAAAGTATTCAGTTATTACATATTTAAATCAACTAACAAACAAACATAGATAATAAATAAAATAAGATCGGCTGATGATAACATAAAATTTACCAAAATATAAACCATCAAAAAGCTTCACCGGACTTTCGGATACAGAATCACACTTAAATCTCAACAAACTAAACAAAACAGCACCGTTACAAATAACCGCCTCAGAATCTAGTACTCCTAATATAGCACTAACAGAACTCACCATTACATACACTCCATCAGCAACTCATTGCTAAGAACAACAGTAACATCTGCCTAATGTACTCGGTAACATATATCCGTCCAACATCAAAATTGAAATCGACTATTACAGACCCTAAATGTAACACCCCGAAATCGGGTTTGGTAATCAACCCCGTTATTATTAATACACGGGTAAAATACCGTTAGCAGTAACGGTAACCCGGTAAATATTAGGATTTAAAATAAATAAACCTAATATTCAATAAAACGTGAATAGATGTTTTTAAGGAAATAAAGTTATGAGAGGCCCGAGTTTACGGGACTTAGAATGAAACAGGTTATAACCCCAGAACCAATCAAGTTAACTAGGAATAATTAACCTAGTTAATTATGTGTGATCAAGTGAATGAATAGAAAACAAGATTTTAACCCTCTTTATAAAACATCTAAATATGAGGGACTAAAAATAGGCAAACTAGAAAATGTTTTAATTAAAACATAAACACTCCATATTGGAGTCTCCTGGAGATCGACCAGAGAACAGGGGGTGCGACCCCAAGCTTTATCAAAACCTAGTTCATCACAAAACTCACAAAATGAGGGCTCAAACCAAGTCAAAATCGAAAATCAAGCATAGATTACTGATCCTCATCACAAGAGGATCGCAAGGTATGTAAAATTTCATAAAAACTCTCAACTTGAAATTCTCATGTAATTGGGAAAATCTGAAATTATAGTTGCATGTATGTCTTATGATGATCTAGGAACAACTATAGTGTCTAGGGACAAACCCTAGACAAATACAAGTTGAAATCATGTGAAATTGTAGTGAAACCTATGAACACCATTGTAGGTGATTAATGGTTTATGTGAAATTTGATGAACACTAGGAAATAGAGTGTTGATCTAGTATAATTTGACAATTTGAAGTGATTTCAGAAATTATAGAAGTTAACAACTTTGTAAGATGGTTGATTTATGTGAAATTAGGGCTAAGAGATAAGCTATAGACTTGATAAATAAACATGTAAAATTCTGCCCTTAAAGTGTTTGATGAAATGCCTCAAAGAAGGCTCGAAACTAGAATTTTTGTAGTTAAAACACTTAATTGTGATGTTTTGGCTATTATACAAAATGTGATTAAAAAGAGTTTTA
The DNA here is from genome assembly GCA_030545235.1 of Helianthus tuberosus. NCBI lineage: Eukaryota > Viridiplantae > Streptophyta > Magnoliopsida > Asterales > Asteraceae > Helianthus > Helianthus tuberosus. The sequence continues at coordinate 29,791,726 of CM060369.1, read as the reverse complement.
AATATGATGAACGTGGTTAGAACTTTGGTTAAAACGGTGGTCTAAAGATAACGCCTACCGGGTAATTAAAGAATGCTAAAACTAGTTGATGAACTCGAATATGCAATTAGTATACTAATGGGCATTTGACTTTTAAAAAGTCAAACTGACCTATAATCCGATAAATGGTAATTTTTTATATGAAATTTGTAAGGTGGAATAATCGTATTAAATTATGATTAAACTAACCACCTTGGAAACGAATGATGATAGTTTGACGCGTAACAAGCTAGGTGGAAGCTTGATGAGGGAGCGGATCAAACAAATCAAGAAGGAAAGGAAAAGCGTAGTTCGGATGCGAGGTAAGTATAGCTTACACTAGTCATATAGTTTAGAATGTCCTTTTGTTGTTTTGATTTCGAACAAGACAAATGGAAAGTTGAGATATGGTGTTTCCGGCGTGTAGTCGTACGGAACAAGATAACCAATAAGGGTAAAATTTAAATTTGGACACTTCTTGACAATAATTATTGGTTTTGAAAGATACGTATTTCGTAAGCCTTAATAGGCCAAAAAGCGTTAAGAGGTGAATTATAGTTAAAACGACCGTGCGGTGTAAATCGGAACGAGTCGTGTAGACGAGATGGCAATAAGCTTTATCTCGCCAATATTATCGGTCATTTAGACCAACGGGTCAAAAGGTGAAAATATCACTTTTTGACAATATCGACTAATGGTTTGATGAGTTGTTTGATTTCAGAAATAAATATCGAGTGGATATTTACATCGCTATTACTTAGTAGATATTGAGGCAAGGTACTTAAATGGGTCAATGTAATGATCCGGGCCAGGTACGCATAATAAGATAACTCTCATTTAAATGTAAGGCTAATGAGAGTTAAACGAAGTCTAAAATAAGTTTTTGGTTACCTTAATAGGTAAATCAAATGTTACGGACGATGGTCATTATATTTGAAAGGCCTAGTGCCCTTTCAAATAAAATCATAGTTAAAAGATCGGAGTTTGGATTAAACAAGTAACTAAAAGTCATTCGTCGTAAATGAAGGACTAAAATTGACTAAAACGCCCTTGTAAGTGAAATTGAGCAAACGAACCATAAAGGTTGTTTGGAAATAAGCGATAGAATGAAATAAATACCTTGAATAAGTATGAAAAGCAAAAGACGTAAAATATTGGTCAAAAGTCTCTATAAAGAGTCTTTGCCGTAAAATAATGATTTGAAGTGTGTAATTTGGGAATATATAAATCACCACATTGAATCCACCACAAATATAGTTGTGGTGGGAGGTCATTTGATAAGAAATGTGGGCATATGTATTTAGAAACGAATGAAAGAGATTGGTGCTTAAAATATGCATAAATACCCTTAATAGGTCAAAATGAGCATATGGGTGAAAATGGGTTTAAGAAGGTATATAAATCTGTAATTTGCAACCTATTATGTTAAACATTTTTGAACTTGATAGGTTATGGGAAATAAAGGTCAAACAAACTCGTTTGTTTAATAAAAATAGAACGGGTCAAAATTTGGTAAAAAGGGAAATAGCCGAAGACTTAAGAGTCTAAAATTTTGTAAAAACCGGAGGTTGGATTTTAACTCCATAAGGTGGAGAATCAAATTACAATCACGTAGGAAGAAACGGTAGGTCAAACGGACAAGCGGTTTGAAAGATACGAAAGTTTTCGTGTCGTTAAACGGCAAAATAGAAAGGTGGAATGCAGGGACCACCGTAACTTACGGTTCCACCGTAAGTTACGGTGGAGCTGATATGTTTACGATGGTTACATACTGAGTTACGGTGGAAGGATAGACTTTCAGGGGCTACCGTAACTTACGGTGTCACCGTAAGTTACGGTGGACCCAGTAACAAAATATATTTTATTTAGTTTAAATTCCCGGATTCGTTTAGACACGTTTTAAACCCCGTATGACTAAATTATTTCATGTTTATGAGATATAGGTACTTTTGGATGCCGGAAGACGATCAAGCTCAGCGAAGAACCGAACACGATAAAGATACACGCTTCCGCGCTTTGCCACGTTGTAAATTTTAAACAACGAATTCGATCACGTTATGTAGAATAACTTATGATTTGTAAAACTTTTAGTAAACCCGTATTTCCGATGTATATGTAATCGTAATTACATGATTGTTTTCGTAAAAGATTCATTAAACCTTAAATTATAAGAACGGGTGTTACACTAAAAAAGAAACTGAACAAAGAATTAAAACCCTAATCGGCAATGAACAGTAACATCAACAAATCACAATACATGAACAAAGAAATTAAAACCCGAAAACACAAATTCAAACAAAGCCGTCCAACTGTTGGTGCATCCGTCTGTCGTCTACGTCTTGTATCAAGTCTTAGATTAGTGTGTATAGTTCAGGGCTTGTAGATTGTGAAAATAAGAAAGTTTGTAAGTTTAACAAGCTGATTTCGCTCCTAAGGTTGATTTCGCTCCAAATGTGTTAGTTGTATTTTCGAGCGGAATCACAATGTTCTGATTCCGCTCCTATTGACATTTGGATGTTTTCGAGCGAAATCACGAGTACTATATATAGTGTCATTTGGGGCGAAATCAGTGAGAAGTGTGTGTTGTCTTCCGGTGAGCCACGAAGTGCTGCCGAAGTGTTGACTCGATTGTAAACATCATTCAAATCAATAGAAACAACAGTTTAAAGTGTATTATCGCTGAATTGAACCTGATTTGTCTGTTTCCGTCATTCAAATCAGTAATAGTTCTTCTGTTAGACTCAATTGGGTCCAAATTCGATCCTACAAGTGGTATCAGAGCTAAGGAGGAAGAGCTCTTGCCAATTCAGCCGAAAATTCTGTTTTTCTACACCTTCCTTTCAAATTGAACATCATTTCACGGTCAGAATCGGTTCAGTTTTGCACAATGTGCTCGAAATTAGTACCTAACAAAGCCTTGAAAGTATCAGCAGTTAATTCAAACTAAAACTTGACAAAATAGTGTTTCCGCTCGAAAACGATTGAGAGAATGATGACATCAGCTTGATTCCGCTCCAGAATATAGTCTGATTTCGCTCCAAAGCTTCAAAGTCTAATTTCGCTCCAAGTTAAGTCTAATTTCGCTCCAAAGCAAGTGAAGTTCTGATTTCGCTCCTGACTGCCATAATTGTTGTTTTCGCTCCAAGTTGCTTATTGTTTCTGATTTCGCTCCAGAGTATTAAACATCTGATTTCGCTCAAAATTTTATTTGGTTGATTTCGCTCCAAACAGTGATCTCACTTAAATCTTTGATTTCGCTCAAAAGGAGTGTTGTGATATTTTTTTTCTGAAAAATGGACGACGAATTTTATAACGCGTTCGCTACACCGGCTACACCGATTAGTATTGCACAGAACACGTTGATGGAAAACGAAACAGGAACAATGCAAAAACCGCCCAAACTAATGAATATCGAAGAATATAAGGGTTGGGAAGGTCGTTTTGAGAATTGGGTGCAAGCTAACTATCTTGATGCGTGGGAATGTGTCGAGAAGAAATACATTCGACCGACGAATGATGATGAAGAGGTTGTTCCAATTAAAGATCTGAGTTCCGATGCTAGAAAGAAATACAAAGATGAGAAAATGATGCTAAGTCTTTTACAACAAGCAGTGAAAGAAGATATCTTGGTTCTCTTGCAACACAATGGAACTTCTTACTCAATTTGGAAAGCATTAAAATCGAAATTTCATGGAAGTCAAGAGATGGTTAAGAACAAGAAATCACTTTTGAAGAAAGAGTTCGATTTGTTTCATGGGTTGAAGAATGAAAGTACAAGGCAAATTATTGAAAGATACTGCAATCTGCTAGCAAACATGAAGAGATTGAGCATCGAGAAAGACAATGAAGAATTGATCGAAAAACTTGCTGATGCTTTGCCACATGAGACTTGGGGTACATATCTGATGATGCTCAGAAACAAGAAAGGATTCAATACACTCACTCTGAGTAAATTTATTGAGAAGTTGGAAGCTCAAGAGATGGAGCAAAGGAAGGTTGTTCGAATGAAAGATTTTGATGGTGAACAGGATATCGGTTTGTATTACAGAACAGGGTTGAATGAGAAAACAACCAACTTATCACCGAAAATTGAATCTGCTTACAATGCTAAAGGTTCATCAGGAAGTTCATCAAAAGGATCAAGCAGCAACACAAGTTTCTCATCATTTTCATCATTCGATTCGAACATCTCAGCAACAAAGAATGGGAGAAAACTTCAGTGTAACATTGTACTAAATCTTGAAAATGATCAAGATTATTCCGAGGAAGTTGCTA
>CM060369.1:29696782-29787233 GCA_030545235.1 Helianthus tuberosus | reverse complement strand
TTGTTTTAGTTGAATATGAAACATGTAACTCTTGATGCCACAATATGTATGTTTTAAACTAGTAAGGATGTAAATCCTAGATACTTTAAATTATGTAGGATCTTTAAACTTAACGGAATTTTTTCGTAAATCCGTATTTTTCTTAAACTAAAGGCGTGTTTAGTAGTAAATTCATATTAAATTAAGACGGGTGTTACAGTGAGTGACGACAACATGATATTCTTGATCCACTTGTTTTTAGGTCTTACGTTTTTCGGCTATTTGTATCATTATATCCAGTCAAACGTTAAATACGAACTCACTCTTTGTTGAATATTGGAATTTTACAAGATTTTAACAATAAGTTTACAATTTTCATATAAAATATAAAATTACAAAAAAATTTCATGTTTTTTTATTCACTCTTTCCATTCTCTTTAATAAGTTTATAACTTTCATATAAGAGAAAAGTGTCTGGATAGTCCCTGTGGTTTGCCCATATTTCACCTATAGTCCCTACATTAATTACAGCTAAATCCTCAAGTTTTGCAAATTCGTTCTCGTATGGTCCCTTGGATGGGAGTTAGTTTTCTTAGTTAAGTGGATGTAAAATGACAAAATTGTCCATACTATTAAAAAATCAAATCAAATAAAACAATACAAAAATCTAATTTATTAACTGAAAATACAATAAAACTTAAACCTAACCCCATCTCTACCCAAACCTACCTTTCTTCTTAGATCTTCATCTTCTCCATTCTACCAAACACTAAAACCCACACCCCCTGCACACTTAATCACCCAAAATCCATAACGTTTCATATTAAAATCGATCATCAACAACAATCCCTTCCTTCTCCATTCTACCAAAGCCCCTGCAGCAGACGACGGCAAAAACCCACGAATCCCTTCCTCCGCAGTCAGTGACGACATATCTCATCACCTCAAACTTCAAGCTTCAAAGTTTGCAGAAATGGCTGTTACTTTCTCCGATATGCACAACAAATTTGGCCTCACGTATCTCGAATCCATTGTAACACCTCGTAAAATCACGTCCAATGATGTGTTGACACGTGTACTAAACTCTATTGAAGTCAAACGTTGACTATTAGGGACTAATTTTGCGAAAAATCAAAAACTTTGAATGTTGAGGGACTAAATATGTCAACATACCAAATTTGTGCCTCTGATTGACTTCATATGATGTTCGTATTCTTTATTGAATAAATTGTCGGACACAAGAAGCCGTTTGTGCTTAAAACCAAAAATTTACAAACCACAGGGGTTAAAAGCGTCAACATGTTAATTCTTACCTTTGAATGACCTTTTAACGATCCCGAGGCTTTGTAGAATCTTTTTATACTCTCACGATTGTTGGATAACGATTTCGTGGATTTTCAATGCAAATAAACGATTTATATTGCAAATACCAAAAAGAAGGGTTAAAAGTGTCAACATGTTTAATTATACCTCTGAGTGACCTTTTAACGAACCCGAAGCATCGTGATGTTTGATAATACTCTTGAGAATTCCTAATATGGATAACATAGGGCTTTGACGCGATAAAATGATAATGCGCGCAAGTTATGCATTAAAGGGGCCAAAAGCATCAAACTCTAAAACTATACCTTTGAGCAACCATTTAAGCGAACTGGAGTAAACTGGAGTGTCGTAATATCCCATCATACTCTTGGGAATGCTTATTTTTTATCTTGAAAGGCTCTTATGCCATTTCGCATTAAAACGCACAAGTTCGCAAATTAAAGGATTAAAAGCGTCAGTGAGCAGAAACTAGTGTTTTCGGTAATCGTTTAATGAAACCGGACCTAACGGTGTTTGGTTATACTCCCTAGATCATTTACAAACTAACTACAAGGGCCCATTGTGCCTAAAATGAAAGTTACTAAGCTTATAAAGGTGCAGGGACTAAAAGTGACAAGTTCAAAACTTAATTGCTGAGATATGGGGTGGTGGCGCGACGCCACAGCAAACCCCTTTTGCTGTGGCGTGCGGCGACGGCTCAATTTCGATAGAGTTTCACTTCCAGTTGTGGGTTCTTCTTCCTTGTTCACCACTTGATCTCTAAAACCATTTGATTCATTCTATGGGCATGTTAACTGATTTATAAAGCTGGTTTTACACCTATAAAGATCTCATAACTCCCTCATACACTTGGCAAGATCTGATCCAATTCCAAAAACTATAAATAGGGGTTGAATTCATTTCAAAAATTCACACCTTCAAGTTCAATCTTGCTCTATATCTCAATCCTAGGGGATCCTGATTATTTTGGAACCTCTTTTGAGTTTTCTTCAGTCCATAGGACCAATTGTTAGTGTCCTTTCGTGACTAGTTTATCTTATTTGGCTTTTAAAGCTGAAAAGTCAAGAGTTTACGATAAACGCTTTGACTTTTAGCTAGACCATAAACGGTCAAGCCATTGTTCGCAACGAACATGGCTACGTGATCGTAATTAGGTAGGTGTTAAACCCTCAAAACGGCACCTCTTAATTACCAAGTTTACTTAGTTAATTGTCGGGTCTAAGTTATTAAATAAAAGTCAAACGGGTCAGTTTTTAAATAAAATTCATAACAAAAAATAGAGAAGCTATAAAATCAGTCTTGTCACTTTAATAACTTGGTAAATATTAATTGAACATGTCTAGGCATGTTCAACCCGACAATTCTAAGTTTAGGATCGGTTCGCAACCGAAAGTCGCAAAAGTAGACTTTTGCTTTGACTTTCAGTTCTGACCCGGATTAGCTTAGTTTAGTTATGCCTTAGGTCTCCTTTGTGACCATATTATATGTAAGTATAACCCTCTGAGGTTATACAACATGGTCCCATAGAAATCTGTATCATTTACATGTTTCCGTTAAATGCTTAAAAGTTGACCATTTTACCCTTATGTTATAAAAACAAGATTTTTGAAAATGTGAGAGGACAAAAATATTTATTACTGATTTATAAGTGTGTCATAAAAATTTGACATCCGTTCCTGGTCTCAAATGGAAGTTATGCAAGATATCGTAAAACAAAAGCTTTTTGTTAATTAAATGGCATTTTCAGCATAAATCATATTTAAACTCAATTTTTGGCACCAAACTTCCTACCCACTGTTATGATATAATATTTAGGTATTTTTGTAAATTTTTGTCAAATTTTACACTAATCATAACATAGAGTTCTAGCATAAATTCGGTAAATGACGGTAATGCCCTTTTTGTTAGTAAAATGAGTTTAACATATAAATTGCATACCAAACATTTTCCTACTGATATCATATGTTAAATAAAATATTTTAAGCTTTAGAGACTGATCAAAACTTCAGAATTTTATAAACACATTGAATACCGTCAATTACCAACTTTTACGCTAATTAGGCGCATAGTATGGTTTAAAACCATATTTAACGCCTAAGACTTGTTACCTACTGATTTTATAAATAATTTTTTATACTTTAACAGTAAGTATAAGTCTTGAACTCAGATTTCCAAATTTAACCTTAAAAGCATATGTGAAATGACCAAAATGCCCATACGGTGCATAATTTGGCCATAAATGATAAACCTCACATATGTATGATATCTTACTGATGTAACTTGATAAAATTAATATTTTTAATGTATATTTTAGACCAGAACCTCAGTTTGCTATTTAACCTCTTTTATAAACTTTAAAATGACCAAAATACCCTTACGGGGCTTAAATTGGTTTTAAATCCGTTTTGGGCATAATGGAAGATATCCTACCGATATCATATCATATTTAAAGCATATTAACTTGTGGAACTTGTACATTACTCACTCGGTTACCCGTTACACATATACGCGTTCGGTACGGTTTATGTAACTAGTTTGCATAAATTAGCCGAAACGAGTCAAACCTTATCGTTTTTACTTCAAAATCCAGAATGTATTTAGTTTACCCATTTTATACAAGTCTTCATACTTGTTGGGTATTAATCACATTCTAGTCCTGTCTTCGCTTAATCTTGCGTTTTGAACCGTAAACCTTTCTTAAAAACTAACCGGTCTAAGTTATAACTTAAATAAGACCCGTTAGGAATCTAATAGGTTATTAAAAACCTTCGTTCCAGATTAGGAGCCCAGTAAAAGCTACTTGCACTTGCTGATTAGAATATACGGCTGAGAATAAAATTACATTTTAGCTCAGGTAAATACTTTTAACTTATTTTCCCTTATACGGGCTTGGGATACGGTATTATAGTAATACCGCTTGGTCGGGTATGAAATCATTTAATCAGACTGTGATTAATAAATTTACATAACCCGTTTTAATCAGTTTTGTTTGATACAAAACCTTTGGGGGATTAATGACCGTGTCCTGGATATCCTCGGCTCATTCATTTGAAATGGCCACGGCTTAAGCACGGGGTGTAGGCATACACCTGACAGTTGCGTATGTATAAATGGTATCTCACTCGTAAGGAAACTCCTTGTGGGCCTATACTTGTGGTGTGTCTATTAATCTTGTACCGGCTCTTCTATTCCGACCCTGAACGGACGACAAACATATAAATTTGTATACAAGATTATTTTAAATAATTGTCCCAAGTTATAAAAGATTTTTATGCCTTTTGCATCCAAACCAATTTTATAAATACTTTTCAAAAGAGTCAGTTAATTGTATTTACCAGTGTAAACTGACGTATTTTTCAAAAAGATTAAGTCTAGGTACTACGCGTAATGGGCTGGAAACTCCTGAGTATTAATTAAAGAGTCTTGCAAGCTTTTAATACTTAAAGTCTATTGAACAATATCTACTTTCTGTTTTAGATCCGCCTGTGGATCCACTTACAACCGTTGTGTAATATTTTATTATACTTTCAATTCGGTTTGTATTATTACTTTAGACTTCCGCTATGCTATTCTGTGTATGTTTGACTATGACGATATCAATCTTACGTCACGATACTCCCACCGGGCCCCCCGGTAATACGTGGAAATATCGGGGTGTGACATCCATTCTCTCCGGTCTGCACACCGAAGTTGGCCTCAGATCTACACTCAATGGGTTTTGGTTTTAATCTCTGTTTTTTGTTCCAGAAATCAAATTACTTATTACTTTGCATAAGGGTATATATCATATTTAAAATATTACAACTAACAAACTATATGATTTGCAAATTAAAAAATGAGTAAATTACAGAACTCGTCCTTTATGTTGACACCAGATTGCAAAGTGTGTCCTTTGTTTTAAAAACGACAAAAAACATACTCGATGTTTGCAAACCTATAACAACCCTACAAAATGCCTTATAATACTCCGTATACGATAAACTAGACCCATGTTACTCTAATTTTAACAAAAATCAAATACAATAATGATTTATTGTTACTCGCGGGCCGCGACTAGGTCTAGGGAGTGGCTCACGGGCCGCGACCGAGAGTTGCTCGCCGGACACCACAGCTAGCCATGTGTCCCCCTACGTGTGAGACCTACTTGGTGATCTGCCACCCTAGCCATAGCTAGGGTGTATAACAACCCTCCTAGAACCCTTAACGTGACCCTAAAACGTTCCTCATATACACCGTATGCGAGAAACGAGCCCGAAATACCCTTGTATTTATAAAAATCAAGAAAAACGAAGTATAGGAGTCGCTCGTGGGGCGCGACTCCCTTAGCTTCGTCTTTCGCGGGCCGCGACTAGCTTGGATTGTCGGTCAAGGCATACCGCCACATGGCAGGTGACTCATCAAAGCTAGCCCCTTGACTCGACCAAGCTATACTCGACACGTGCTCTCTTGTGGGCCACGAGAGAGTTAGCTGAAGTTTACGCGGGCCGCGAGCCGCCATTGAATCCGCCTATAAATAGGGTGGACAAGTTCATTTGGAATTCGTTCAAAAATTCTGAATTCTCTCAAACTTTCTGTTAGTAGAAATTATACCCGGGCATAATACCCCCGTATAAAGCGAAGCTCTGCCTCGTTGTAAGTATTATAACCCTGCTGTGACCCTACATGATCGATTTAGGGCTCCGTAACGCATGTCAAGGCTCTACCTGACTCAATCGTTGGAGTTCTGTCTCGTGTTACACCCGATTGATCTAGGATTCCGTAATGCATGTCAAGGCTCTGCCTGACTCAGTCATTAGAATTATATCTCGAGTTGTACGGTTAATGTGATTTGCGTTATTTTACTAACACATATGCATTGTTTAAATTTTAATAGATAATAACCAGGAGAATCACCAGGAAGCTATAGTAGTATCACCTAAGCCAGCAATGTAAGTACATTCACTTTTCTCACTATTTGTGAGTACATTTTCTTTTATAAGTACTTTTTTGTGAGTCAAAATGTTTTACCAAAATCTCAAATGTTTTCAAATACAATTACAGTGATTAAGTCTTTGTAATTCTACAATTGTTGTAAGTATTATGGGGTTTGTATACAGTACTTGATAACCTTCACAATTGGGCGCGGATATCCAATGTGTCATATGACCATAGTCACAGATCCGTCGAGCGAAACGTACTGACCGAGTAATTGTGTAGATATAAACATTGTAATCGCCCTTAATACTGTAATGTGTAAACAACTAATGCTTTACAAAATGGAATGTACTCGCCAGTATTTCTTGCTGATAAAATGGTTTTAAAACGCGTTTCAGTTAACACAATGTGAAAGCCAATAGAAGCCAGATGGAGAGCACTGAAGGCTTGGAAAAGTGGCTATAAAAGTTACCTAAATAAAAAGGAGTTTTTGTTTTCAATAATTAAGGTTTATCCCTACAAATGTATTGTCAAATGAACTTGGGTTTTATCCCATTGATTTGTTATAAAAAGTTTGGTGTTTAACTCTGATAAAAATATTTCCTAACTACGGTCCTGATGTATTCCACTGCCAAATTAATAAACACCAATACCATCTATCTGATCTCGCGGCACCACTCCCGGGGTAGGGGTCGGGTTACGACAGAGAGTGGTATCAGAGCTACAGCCACTAGTTTAAGCCAAAGAAGTGTTCCGCTGACACTTAAATTCTGTGTAATTATGGATATTATGTGTTTTGTATTATTTGACTATTTGTTAGTTTACAGTATGAGTGAGCAAGGTACGTCGGACGCTTATCGTCATATAGCTAGTTCACCAAAAGATGAAGGAACATCATTTGAACCCAATCCCTCAGGATACTCAGCCAATACTGAGGAGGGGATATTTATATTTAAGGCACAGTCTGAGGAACCCTTCACTACTAAAAAGAGAGGTTGGTTTAATAGAGGAACACATGAGAGAAGAAAGAGAATGAAGAAGTTACAACAACAGAGAGCAATAGTCAGAGCTAATAGGGAAGCAAATGCACAAACTCAGGAAACAGTCATTAGGCCACCGTGGGAAGAGGAACTAGATAGACAATTGGCAGATTTCCATATGTTAGCTTCTACAGCAGTAGACGCTAACCTAAACCAAATAGTTGAACCGCCACTGTTACCTTTATTCCTAGATCAACAAATGCTAGAACCCAATCAGGAAGACCAGTTTCCTATCCTAGATGTTGACCCATATGAGATTCACAGAATTCCCCCACCAAACCCCATAGCTCAATACACTGACCTTAACCCTTTAGACCCCTTTTGGAACAACGAATAGTGGACGCAGAGCGTGATACACAATCCATACCCTTATGGACAACCTATCCCTCAGCACCCTGATCCAGTACCAGCACCCATGCCATCTATGAGCCAGGAAAATTTGGAGGAACTTCGCTCGTATGGTGACGAATTAGTGGAAGAAGGAGATAGAATTCGTCAAATAGGAGAGAAGCTTATGTGGAAACATGTCGAGCGCGATATACTTAGAAAATGCCTAGATATATGTGTAATTTTGTATTTTGATAATATATATATATATATATATATATATAGATAGACTAAAATAGATACGGATGCATAACTACTAGTATATTTAATTTCAGTTGTAGTATCTAACCGATACACATATATATATATATATAGATATATGAAAAATAGTAAAAGTCGCAATGTTCGACGATTTTGATCAATCTGTTTGTATGATGTGCATGAATATTTGTACTAAATTTTATTCTATGATAATTAATACATGATAAATGTTCACAATTCAGATGTCGAACGAAGTAAATCAGGAAAACCAGAATAATGAGAATAACAGAAACCAAATAGATAACAGTGCCATCCAACATATAGTAGCACAAGGAATTATGGATGCTATGCCTTATATTATCAAGACTGTTAAGGAAGCAGAAAATAATAAATCTGCAAATGGAAGTAAACGCCAATACACTGAACCAAGTCACAGTGTAAACGATAACAGACCTTTAATCCAAGCTCCATTTCCTAAAAGAAGAAGAATCGTCTCTTACGGTTGTTCTTATAAAGAATTCTTGGCATGCAAACCAATAGAATTCAGGCAATGAAGGAGCCATTGAAGCCTTACGTTGGATAGAAAAGACAGAAGCAGTCATAAAGATAAGTAAATGTGCAGACGAAGATAAGATTATGTTTACTTCTAATCTTTTCAAAAATGCAGCCTTAGAATGGTGGAATACTATTCTTCAGTCTAGGGGAAGTGACAGAGTTTATAATATGGAATGGATCAACTTTAAGGAAATAGTTGAAAGAAAATTCTGTCCTCCTAATGACATGGAACAAATCGCCAATAAGTTCCTAAATCTAGGAATGACTGGAATAGACTGCAAAGGTTACACTACCATATTCTTCGAATATGCTAGGATAGTGCCAACCTTAGCCTCACCAGAACTAGTGTTAATCTCCCGTTATATTTGGGGATTAATTAGCGAGATTAGACACGTAGTCAAGGCCGCTAGACCGCAAACCATAGAAGAAGCAGTAGAACTAGCCAATACCTTGACTGATGAATTGGTGCGTACACAAGAGGAAAACCAGAAAAAGAACCTAGCTCAAAAGCTTACCCAGGAATTTCGTTTTGGTAATTCCTACCGTGGAAAAGGAACAGGTTCTTCTGCACCCTACTGTAAGTTCTGTAAAAAGAAGCACTTAGGAAAGTGTGATGTGTCTTTCAACTTTTGCAAGTACCCAGGACATAAGGAAGAAGATTGTAGGAGAAATGCTAGTGCTAAAATATGATACAATTGTGGAGAGGCTGGTCACATCAAACCAAACTGTCCGAAACTAGCTCTAGCCACAACCAACAAAGCTAAGACAACTGAAGCTCCTAAGAAAAATGCCATAGCGTTTGTTCTGACAGCTGAAGAAGCCAAGATGATTCCGGATGTGATTTCCGGTACGTTCTTAGTTAATGATATATTTGCCAAAGTATTATTTGACTCTGGTGCAAACCAAAGTTTTATCAATACTTATTTCTACAAACTTCTTGACCAACCCTTTACCAAACTTCAACAAGATTGTCTGGTAGAGACAGCAAACGGAGAATCCATTAAGATTAGTGAGATCTTGCAGGGAGCAAGAATAGAAATCCTGAACCATCATTTCTTTGCTAACCTTTATCCAATGAATCTAGCCGGATTCGATGTTGTATTAGGAATGGATTGGTTGGTAGCCAATCGTGCCAGTATTTTATGTGATCAAAAGTCAGTACAAGTAAGTACACCAACAGGTGGAAAGATCACAATTAAAGGAGATAAGCCAACCAGATTGGCAAAGTTCATCTCTGTGATGAAAGCCGCAAGTTATGCAAGGAAAGGAGCAATAATGTATTTGATTTCCATAATCATTAACACTAAAGGAAAAGAATTAAAAGATATTCCTATAGTATCTAAATTCTCAGATGTTTTTCCAGAAGAATTGCCTAGATTACCGCCTGATAGAGAGGTTGAATTTAGAAGGAAAAATTACAAGTTTTGTCCTTTATCTTAATACCACTTATCAGGCGGTGTCCTTTTTAACGAATTTTGACAAGTTTTGCCCTTTACAAGGAATTTTGTTGCAAGTTTTGTTCTTTAGGCTTAACCCAGTTAGATTTTCTTGTTAAATCTTGTCACCCAAGGGTATTTTAGTCTTTTTACCCATTTATTTCAAGAGTCAACCCTAAAATATTTTGTTTTATTCTTTTAAATAATATTAAATAAATAGGTAAAAATACTAAAATACCCTTGGGTGACAAAATTTAACAAGAAAATCTAACCGAGTTAAGCCTAAAGGACAAAATGTGCAACAAAATTCCTTGTAAAGGGCAAAACTTGTCAAAATTCGTTAAAAAGGACACCGCCTAATTAGTGGTATTAAGATAAAGGGCAAAACTTGTAATTTTTCCAATTTAGAATTCACCTAATACCAGGAACGACACCGATTGCCAAAGCACCATATCGATTAGCACCAACGGAGATGCAAGAACTGAAGAAACAATTGGATGAACTTTTTGACAAAGGTTTTATACAACCAAGTTCATCACCGTGGGGAGCACCGATGTTATTTGTTAAGAAGAAAGACGGATCGATGCGTATGTGCATTGACTACCGAGAATTGAACAAGGTTACGATTAAGAATCGGTACCCACTACCGAGAATCGATGATCTGTTCGATCAACTTCAAGGAGCACGATTTTTTTCTAAGATCGAATTACGCTCAGGATATCATCAACTGAAAGTACAGGAAGAGGACATTCCTAAAACTGCTTTCAGAACAAGGTACGGTCATTATGAATTTACCGTCATGCCATTTGGTTTAACCAATGCCCCAGCCGCATTTATGGACATTATGAACAGGATATGTAAACCATACCTGGATAAATTCATAATTGTCTTTATAGATGATATTCTAATTTACTCTAAGAGTAAAGAGGAACATGCAGCGCATCTGCATGCACTTCTGATATTGTTGAGAAAAGAAAAGCTCTATGATAAATTCTCAAAATGTGAATTTTGGTTACAAGAAGTGCAATTTCTTGGACATTTGGTTAATCATGAAGAAATTCATGTGGATCCCACAAAGATCGAGGCGATTACCAAATGAAAAGTCCCTGAGTCACCATCAGAAGTACGAAGTTTTCTTGGACTGGCAGGATATTATAGACGGTTTATCCGAGATTTCTCCAGAATAGCCATTCCATTAACCAAACTGACCTGTAAATCGATTAAGTTTGAATGGGGACCAAAACAGGAAGAAGCTTTTAAGATTCTTAAGCAAAGGTTAACCAACGCACCCATACTCGCATTACCAGAAGGAACTGCAGACTTTATAGTCTATTGTGATGCGTCTAAGTTAGGATATGGATGTGTGTTGATGCAACGTTAAAAGGTTATAGCTTATGCCTCTAGACAACTTAAGAAACATGAAGAGGATTATATAACCCATGATCTAGAATTAGGAGCCATAGTTTTTGCCCTTAAGATTTGGAGACACTATTTATATGGAAATAAATTTGTTGTCATCACGGATCATAAGAGTTTAAGATATATTTTTGGGCAAAAAGAATTAAATATGAGACAGAGTCACTGGATGGAAGTTCTTACTGATTATGATTGTAATATCCAGTATCATGCTGGTAAAGTAAATGTAGTAGCTGATGCTTTAAGTCAAAGTATCATGAAAAACCGAAATGAGTACGTTCTCTCAGATTAAATCTACAAGTAGATTTAAATGATCAAATTAGAGAAGTACAGGAAACAACATTCAAGGACGATGCTGAAATTTTAAAAAGGAATGATTAAAGAATTAGAACAAGGAACAGATGGAATTTGGAAGTTCCATAAAAAAGGATGTGGATACCTAAACAAGGAAACCTACGCCATAGAATTCTAGAAGAAGCTCATAAGTCTAAGTATACAATACATCCTGGAAGTGATAAGATGTATCAAGATCTAAGAAAGAATTTCTGGTGGATAGGAATGAAAAAGGATATAGCAAACTACGTTGCTAAATGTCTAACTTGTTCACAAGTTAAAGCTGAGCATCAGAAACCCTTAGGATTATTACAACATTTAGAGATGCCAATATGGAAATGAGAAATGAGAATTGATAACAATGGACTTTGTTACCAAATTACCCAATTTGACAAATGTCAAAATTCCAGGTATCCATACAACTATTAAACCATGATTAGTGCTTAGTGACTGTGCTGAATTACAATTAATAACTTGAACTGCCTTCTGATTATTTCCGTATACATACATGTGCATCATATATTGCAAATAATATATCATTATTGCATGAGAACTTTATTGACTCAAATGATGCACGAAACACAGTCAGCACAGTTATCAGATAAATCAGAAAAATGCTGATAGAGTTCAGCATATAGACAGATATTGTATTGAGACACAGAATGGGCTAGGAACCAAGTATGACACTAGTATAGTGTGTAGGAAAGTAAGGATCATAAAACTGCCTTCCTAGAGATAGTTTAAGTGCCGGAAAGTGCCTAAAACTCACATAAAATGTTGAATTCAGCAAAAATCAGCAATTTTCAGCATATAAACACACTAACATCGTGCAGAAATATGATTAAATGGTCCTGAATTCTTTCCTAAGTATCGGGAATCGAAACTGTCACAAAAGGGTAGATAAAGCACACTAAACTGCATAGTTTAGCACCTTAACGAACCGGTAACCAATCGAACAACCGGACACTACCCGAAATACCAAATTTTCACTAGAAGCACTGTTTTAACATTACCAAGCTAGTTATGGTCCCCGATTGATCTAGGATTCCGTAATGCATGTCAAGGCTCTGCCTGACTCAGTCATTGGAATTTTGTCTCGAGTTGTACGGTTAATGTGATTTAGGTTATTTTACTAACACATGTGCATTGTTTAAATTTTAATAGATAATAACCAGGAAGCTATAGTAGTATCACCTAAGTCAACAATGTAAGTACATTCACTTTTCTCACTATTTGTGAGTACATTTTCTTTTATAAGTACTTTTTTGTGAGTCAAAATGTTTTACCAAAACCTCAAATGTTTTCAAATACAATTACAATGATTAAGTCTCTGTAATTCTACAATTGCTGCCAGTATTATGGGGTTTGTATACAGTACTTGATAACCTTCACAATTAGGCGCGGATATCCATTGTGTGATATGACCATAGTCACAGATCTGTCGAGTGAAACGTACTAACCGAGTAATTGTGTAGATATAAACATTCTAATCGCCCTTAATACTGTAATGTGTAAACAACTAATTCTTTACAAAATGGAATGTACTTACCAGTATTTCTTGCTGATAAAAATGTTTTTAAAGCGCGTTTCAGGTAACACAATGTGAAAGCCAATAGAAGCCAACTGGAGAGCACTCAAGGCTTGGAAAAGTGGCTATAAAAGTTACCTAAATAAAAAGGAGTTTTTGTTTTCAATAATTAGGGTTTATCCCTACAAATGTATTGTCAAATGAACTTGGGTTTTATCCCAATGATTTGTTATAAAAAGTTTGGTGTTTAACTCTGACAAAAATATTTCCTAACTACGGTCCTGGTGTATTCCGCTGCCAAATTAATAAACACCGATACCATCTATCTGATCTCGCGGCACCGCTCCCTGGGTAGGGGTCGGGGGTTGCGACAGGGTGTTCCTCGCGGGGCGCGTAAGTGAGAGGGAGTGGACTCACGAGGCGCGAGCGAGCTCGGAACCAACCTATATAAGAAACTCTCCAGCTTCAGTATTCGTCGTTCAATTCTTTACTTCTCTGCTCGATATTATACCCCTAAAACACGTAGCTCTGCCTCGTTGTAAGTATTTTAACCCCCGATCACTGATTCGTTACCTTACCCGATTGATATAGGGCTCCGTAACGCATGTCGAGGCTCTGCCTGACTAAGTTTGTTGGAGTTCTGTCTTGTGTTGTTTTTAATAGAATATAATCAAGAAAGCAACAGGAAGCTATAGAAACACCTAATTCTACAAAGTGAGTCATTCTATTTTTCTACCAAACTGTTTTACAAAACCTCAATGTTTTCAATTATACTAAACAGTGATTGAGTCTTTGTATTCTACAATTGCTGCCGGTATATGGGGTTTTGTATAAACTACTAGTAATCAGTTACTATTGGACAACGAGTTAGCCAATGAGTAGTATGACCACAATCATGGAACTGCCAACATGACAAATACTGAATGAGTATATTGGTAGATATAAACATTGTAATAGCTCTCAATACTGTAAAGTTATAAAAGATTGTTTTGATTAAACTGGGATGCACTCGCTAGTATTTCTTGCTGATAAAATCTTTTTTTAAACACGTTTCTGGTAACTTAATGTGAAGCTAATAGAAGCCAGCTATGGAGCACTGAAGGCTTAAAGAAGTGGCTATAAAAGTTATCTAAATAAAAGTTTATGTTTTCAGCAACTAGGGTTTATCCCTATAAATGTATTATCAACGAAACATGGGTTTTATCCCATTTAATTATTATAAAAGTTTGGTGTTTTGAAACTCTGAAACTATACGGTCCTGAAACTAACTATTCATTTCTGCTGCCAAATTAATAAACACCGATACCATCAGCTCTATGTCTCGCGGCGCCTGCTCCCGGGGTAGGGGTCGGGGCTGCGACAAAACCCTTGCATGTTATGTCCTTTAGCCCTAACTCAGTTATTTTTCATGGTTAAATCTGGACAAATGGACCCCACATAAGGGTATTTTAGTCATTTTACCCTAAATACTAATATAAATAATTATAAAAAATAAAAAAAAAAAACACACATAATCTCCCTCTCTATCTCAACTCTCCCCTTTCTCTAACATCAGGACCAGCACCACCCACCCTCACCTGCCATCACCACCCGAAGACCACCACCACCACCTGCCACTACCACCACCTCCACGCACTTAATTTTGTCGCTGCCAAACAAACCCCATCCAGATTCAAACATATCCAGATCTGAACTCCGTCACTTTATTCACCACTAAATCCAAACTCCATCACTTTGTTCACCACTTCTTATCTGGCGAAGAGTATCCATTCCGACGATGAAGAGTGAAGTAGTGGAGATCTGACACAGAAGATGTCGGGCTCACGACGTAGCGGCGTTCAGAGAAAGAAATGAGATCGATTATGTTTCTAGGTTTGTTAGCAAGTGTAAGACCCTTATTATAATTTAATGGTTTTCGTATAGTTTACGAAAATAAACATGTAATTAAGATTACAAATACATTGAAAAATACGGGCTTTTTAAAACTTTTCAAATTTCAAACTTTACAACATAATATATAAGAGTTCGTCGTTTAAACATAACGACGAAAACAACGTGCGGAAGCTTGTATCTAGGTCGTGTTCGGTTCTTTAACGAGCTTGATCATCACCCGGCATCCTAGATATACCTACATTTCATAAACATGAAATGATTTTAGTTATATAACGTTTATAACATATATATAAACTCATCAAAATATCAAAACGAACAAAAATCAGCAAAAAGCCAACTTTTGCGTCACTCGCAGGGCGCGACAGACTTAGGCAAGTCCTTCGCGGGGCGCGACAGACCTCGCGCTACGCGGCCGTTTTATCAGGTCCTCGTCGCGTGCCGCGACGACCCATTTTCGACAGAATGTTCATTTTCTTGATGTTGCAAATGCCCAGCTCAATTTTAACCAACTTACAAACTTATAATTACCATAACTTTTGATCTAGATGTCCGTTTTACACGATTCTTTTCCTACGTGATCGTAATTTAATTCTCCATCATATGGAGTTATAACCCGATGTCTGAACTCATAAAATATTAGATTTCAAGCCCTCGGCTTGAAATTAATTTATATGGAGTTTTGACCCGTTCAAGTTAAAAACTACCAACTTGTTTCTAAATAATCAAAATACATGCACCAACGTATTTAACTCAAAATCTCTATCTAGAATTCATACTTTTTTTGTGAAATACGCAACTAGTACCTAAGCTATGCGCATTGATCCGTTTTGACCCATTTAGAGTATTTTTATGCATTCAAGCATCTAACTCGTTCTTTTCATCTAACACTTCGTATTCCCATATTTGATTAACTACTTATATTCCACCACAACTATTTTTGTGGTGGGTTTAACAAAATGAACCCATTAACCCACTATCGTAAATTTTTACCCTTCGGTTAGTCATTTTACGCGAATGACCCGTTCTTAGGCATTTGACCCACGAAAGTTTATGCCTATACTCTTATACGTATCTAAAGGGTTACATAATACAAGTTCCTAAGCAACCTCTAAGGGTCGTTTGCCCGGTTTACCCATCGAGGGTTTTTTGGTCAATTTTAGTCCCTCATTTTACTACAAGGGACTCTCACTAATTATTTGACCAAATATCATTTTTTTTAACTATAAATCTATTCATGCGTACCTGGCTCGGGTCAACATATTGACCCGTTTTAATTCCTTGTCTCAAGATTGCCAATCCATTGCATCACTAATCCATAAGCCGTCTTATCCTATGAGCGTATATCTTAACAAACGCTTATTAGTCGTTAATTGTCAAATGGTATCAACATTACCATTTGACCCGTTTGGTCTAAACGACCAAATATTTTGTGCTTGTAATCGAATGGTAATTTATTTTTTTACCATCTCATTACGTAACTCATTTCGGATTTTTCGCTAATTTGTTTAGGTTTCTTAAATCCGTTTCTTACGCATTTATCCAACATGGCTTATGCCATTTGGTGTCGTTTTAAACATTGACTTTGATTCATTTATACTTGACTAAATCACCGTTCTACACTCTTTATTCGTTTAGGCTTACTCACAAAGTAGCCGTTCGAAAACTCATTTTTACCTTAGCCTTTTCATGGCTAATTTACTGTTTTACCTCTATTTACCATTCAACATGGTTTTTATCATTTATATTAGTTCCGATCCGTATTATTTCGCGTCGGAAACCATGTCTTGAATTTTATCCTTATCGTATTTGCAACTTATAGAATAAACATGTATTCTACAAAAAGGTGTAAGTTTCACTTACCTTGCATCCGGTTATCCTCTTTTCCGCGTACTCGATCCGTTTGACCCGCTCTTTCCCAAGCCTCCACCTATCTCGTTAAGCGTCAAACTAGCATCATAATTTGTAAGACAGTTAAATTAGTCATTTCTAATTATGATTATTCCATCTTACGTGTTTTACGTCGAAATTATTATTCGACCTTATCATTGGTTAATTTGACTTTTAAAAGTCAATTATCCTTAATCGTATTAAATGCATATTTGCATTCAATAACTCATTTAGGAGATCTCGTCAATTATCCGGTAGACATTATAATGATGCTACCGTTTTAAACTACTTTTCTATCCATGTTCATGCTATTATTAACATCAAGTTAACCTAGCTCCCACTTATCAAAGACACTTTATTCATTCATTACACAAAATCTACGGGTTTTCATCTATAAGTGAAACCCGTTTCATCATGTTATTAGGCATTCCTCCAGATACCTAATCTAATTTAGTTCTACTTACAACCGAGTAGACGCGCGATTTCACTTAGGCATTTTAACAAACAACTAGCGGGAAAGATTTTTATACATCTTTTATCTAGTTCTTGACTAACATTTTAACCAAACTTTAACACCAAAAATCGAGCTTCTATGTCTAGTATACATGAACAACATCTAGAACTTATATCATATCATCAAATTTCACATAGTTATCACCACTTTTCAAGTGTTCATCCTAATACCATAAAACCCACTTATCATACATATGGGTAATCATCGAATCCCTAGTCTTTAATACTAATTCAGCAAGTTTTCGACTAGGGTTCGTTTTCTAAACATGGATTCATCCTAGTTTCACCCAAACATCGAGCATTCAAGCTTGAATTTCGATTTTCATAAGTTCATCAAAAATCTCAACTTCATAAATATCAAAAATTTGACATACCTTATGATCCCTAAGCTTAGGTAATCACAAATTTGTGTTCATGCATTTGATTTGGGCTAGACTTGACCTTCAATTTTGTTGATTTTGGGTGAACTAGGGTTTCACCCATTTTGGTCGCCTGATGATCGATCTCCACACACACACCATGTGTGTGTTGTGTGTTTTTTTTGTTTATAAAGTATAAAGTTTCCTTTAATACAATTTTGGTCCCTCAAGTTTAACTCTAATCGTTTAAGACTAAAATTCCATATTTTATTACTTATTTACATATTAATAACTAGGTAAATATATTCCTAGTTATTTTTTGTTTACGGGCTAGTTTTTACCATTAACGGTACTTTACCCGTTTCCTTATATTTAGCGGGTTTAAAATATCAAACCCGTTTTCGGGGTGTTACAAGTCTACCCCCCTTAAAGAGGTTTCGTCCCCGAAACCTTATTTACGTAGTTCATTGGTTTAATCAAACGAACCAAGTTTCATTTTCAAGGTACCCGTTTCTTTCGGTCAAAAGTTTTTTTTATTTATATTGACGTGTACGTCTTTTATGCGTAAGGCCTCGTGGGCCGTTACTTTCAGCTTTTATCCGTTATCTTTATTGATTACTTATCTTAGCGGTTAGACTTATTAGTCACCGGTTACCTTATACCCCTCGCTCGGGTTTATTCACTTTGCCTTCTCGAGGCTTAAAAACTATTATTATCCCCATTTCATAATTCACGCTATAACGTGGTTATAGTCCATATTATTTTTCTTGACCGTGATCACACCACGTCATGTTTAAGTTTAACTAAACTTTTCATTATCGAAAATCTTCTTTTCGAATGTATCGTCTTGCACCCATTTTTTTGTGTTTTCCAATTTCTCTCATAATATTTATATTTGTTAAAACGTTATTTTTCACTAAAACCGAATTTTAGTTTAACGTTTTCTCTTTAACTCATGTCAATCTCTCATATCAAGGAATTTACGCCCAATGATTTATTCCTTTCCGTTGTCATTTCGGTAATGTCTTTGCCCTTTTTTTGTGAAATAACACAAATTAGTAATCGTGAATTCTTTTGTCATTTCAGCTCGTTTAGATGTTTTAGTGAATCTTTCACTTTTGTCCACCAGACTTTTCATGATCTCTTCTTTTTAACCCGTTCGGTTAACTTAGCGAAATTCAGCGCTTTTATACAAATTTTACCTTCCGTTATTATTTTCCGCGGGAAGTTACAACCAATTTCCTCGCTTTACATTGTTGACCCGTAGGTTCTTTCACTTAGCCTCGCAGGCTTTTTCCTTAGATTTCCACCTTTTTAAGGTGAGACCCCGACAATTCGTTTATTTCTATTCATGACCCAAGGTCTTTTTGGTCCCGTAGACCTTAACATTACTTATAATCCCTTAGGTTATGATGATCCCATAGATCATACTTTATTCGAGTTTTTATTCAAATGTATATATGTTTAAATATGTACATGGCGTCAAAGCACCCCTTTTTATGTTTAGAATTATTTACTTTTGCTTTTTGGATTTCATTTGACCTTGACCGTAGTCTAAGGCTACATTTGTTTTCTTTCGAATTATCTTTCCGACTTTATGACTTTTAACGTCATTTACACGTCGGTTTGTCCTACGCTTACCGTTACCCGGTTCTTACCTATACTTCTTTACGACCCGTTACCCGGATTCTTTATCTTAGTGTTTTTAACATTCTTGTTTCGCTAGTTTGAGTTTTTCCTA
Organism: Helianthus tuberosus; assembly: GCA_030545235.1. Lineage (NCBI taxonomy): Eukaryota > Viridiplantae > Streptophyta > Magnoliopsida > Asterales > Asteraceae > Helianthus > Helianthus tuberosus. Next base: position 29,767,728 of record CM060369.1, on the reverse strand, counting down.
TCTATATTCCTTTATAACCCATCACATAGGTTCATTAATATTTCGCGCTTCCATTATTCGGTTTGCGCTTACTTGCACTACCAAGTTTTTATACTTTATTTATCTCGTTTGACTTATTCGTGTGAGGTTTCATCACTTACGTATGTCAAACTTCATTCTTTATTCAACCCGTTCAACTTTAAAATAGTTGAACGTAGTTATCAAAATTTCTGTTTGCAAATTAACTGAGTTATGGCTAAAAGACATAACTTGCAAGAGTTTGCAAACATCGAGTACGTTTTCTGTAATTATTGAAGATAAAGGACACAGTTTGCAATAAGTGACATACATAGAGGACGATTTTTGTAATTTACTCTAAAGTTATTTGTGTTGTGATGCGATTTGTATATACTTTTGTGTAATTAGTGTAAGGCGGGGTGAGGAGGAGAAAAGTTGAAGATTCGAAAGGGATTTAGTGAAGGTGGTTGCAGGTGGTGGTTACGGTGGAGGTGAGTGGTGATATGGTGGTTGCAGGTGGTGAAAGAAGAGGTAAGGGTGGGGGAGGGGCCCACAAAGCTTTATTTTAACTAAATTGTATTAGTTAATGGTGGGGGCCATTAGATTTTAAATGTTTAAGAGTTAAATGCTTGGTTGGTCCCTGTGGTTTTCAAAAATTGCAGAGTTGGTCCCAATGGTTTACTAATTACACGCGTGGTCCCTGTGGTTTTAAAAAATGCACTCGGTTGGTCCCCAGCCCTAACATCAGTTAAATATCTCAGTTAAGTCCATGTTAAATGACCAAAATACCCTTGCTTATTAACTCTCTTTATAAACCCACCACAACCTGCATCCCCATTTCCCTCTGCTCTCTCTCGATTCACATCAACCCAATAAAACCCAATTCACATCATCATCAGACACAATTTTGCATAAAACCCAATAAACAACTATGAAGATGAACAGGGCTGTGAGAAGAACAGAGCAGACGTGCTTCAAATGCTTCAAATCAAATGCTTCAAATGCTTCAAATCAAATGCTTCACCAATTGAATCATGTACCTGTTTGGTTTCAAAACAGAATCAAATTCCGGTGACTGGAGACTCCAATTCACATCAACAACTGTGAAGAACAGAGCAGACGTGCAATTGCAGTTGCTGCCGCTGATGTCGCAGCTGCTGCCGCTGATGTCGCCGTTGCTGCCGCCGCTGATGTCATCTTTATAATCTTCAATTAGTAAACCGCGGATGTCGCCGTTGCTGCTGCCGCTGGCGTTTGAAAGGTTTGATTGTCAATGGTGGCCTGGGGTGGGTATGTTGCAGAGGGTATAAACTGGTGTGGGGGTTGGGTGTTCGATTGGTAAGACAGTCGACCGGCAACCGGCCAGAGGTGCACCGGTCACCAGCTCGAAGGAAACAAGGGGGGATGGCAGGTGGTTGTTGGGGGTTTGTCGGAGGTGGGTGTGGTGCTACCGGAGAACGGAGACGCCGGTCACCGGTGTGAGATCGAGAGAGAGCAGAGAGAGATCAGAGGGAAATGGGGATGAAGATGATGATGGTGATGCCGGTCACCGGTGTGAGATCGAGAGAGAGCAGAGAGAGATCAGAGGGAAATGGGGATGAAGATGATGATGGTGATGAAGATGATGCAGGTTGTGGTGGGTTTATAAAGAGAATTAATAAGCAAGGGTATTTTGGTCATTTAACATGGACTTAACTGAGATATTTAACTGATGTTAGGGCTGGGGACCAACCGAGTGCATTTTTTTAAAACCACATGGACCACGCGTGTAATTAGTAAACCATTGGGACCAAGTCTGCAATTTAAAATTATCTTTTAGTGTTTAATTTTTAGTTTTTTAGTTTTTTAGTAAGGGTATTTTTGTTATTTCACATCTACTTGACTGGGAAAACTAACTCCCATCCGTGTCAGGGACCATCCGAGAATGAATTTGCAAAAGTTGGGGACTATAGCTGTAATTTTAAAATGTAGAGATTATTGGTGAAATCTAAGCAAACCACAAAGACTATCCAAACACTTTTCTCTTCATGTAAAATATAAAATTACAAACTTTTTTCATGTTTTTTTCACTCTTTTACTTTCAAATGAGTTGGTATTGGTAGGGAACTACATTAATGGAAATAGATAGCGACACATCAATAAAACATAAAATTGCAATCTTCCTAGGCTGATTTGGGATTTTGCAATCGTCCTAGGCTGATTTGAGATTTTGATTTATAAGAAAACTATGTTAGAACCACATGTATTAAACGAGTTGAATAAATATAATTTTATATATTAAATAATTAAAAACCTCGTATATTCCACAAGTTGAATAAAACTAATTTTATGCACCAAATAATAATTATAAAAAGTTTTATTTTTAAAACCTCATGTATTACACGTGTTGAATATATGTAATTTTGTATAGTAAATAATAAAAGAAGTTATATCTTTAAAAAAACCTTGTGCATTACACGTGTTAAATAAATTTAATTTTATATACCGGATAAGATAATAAAAAAAATTATATCTTAAAAAAACTAATAGATATACTCGATATATGATAGATAAAGTGATTGCAAGGATAGTTCTTGATTTTTTTTATATTTATATGTCATTACACTTTCTCAAAACTAATTAATAATAATGAGGATACACAATGTTTATGTTAACATGGGACTATGGTATTAATTTTTTTTATAGTTTATAGCTAATATTCACGTGTATGATGATAAAATTACACAATGATCTATGTTTGAATATTATATTTATATTATTTTAACAAAATATTTGATTAGATAATAATAATAATAATAATAGGCCAGTTATTGTACAAATTGTCTTAACGTACATTGCGTACGCGGTTGTATTTTTAACGTGCGATTTAATTCTTCAATATGCGAAAATGTTATATACACTCACATGCGAATTTGGAAAAAAAAAATTCCACCTGCGATTTCCTTTAAATTAAAAAAACATGCGATTACATGCCACTAATATAATATTTTTATCCCCATATGTGATTTCCTCATCTACACCAACATGCGATTTTGCATATTTTATGCATGTGCTTTTTTATAACGTGCGATTTCAAATCGCATACGTAATGTATGTTAAGACCAATTGTACGATATATTTTTTCATCATTATCATCATAATAATAATAATAACAATATTATCGAAGGATTGCTAAACGGTGATTTGAAATTTGTGATTATATTATATTTATATTAATTGAATAACATAATATTAGATTTCAAGGATAAATAATTAAATCTGATGAAATATCAAAATATTATATTATCTCCTATACGAATTGTTTTTATGAAGTTAAGATATGAGTGTAAAATTAATAATTAAATTTATATTAAATTCAATTGTATAAATATCTTTTAATTAAATTAATTATTGATAATTAGGTAGAATAGACAAGTGGGAAAACTAAAAAATAGATGGCTCCAATGAGTGATATGTGTCCCATAAATGGTTTCTTTTATTATATAGTACAGATTCTACTTGATTTAATTTTATGAGATATTATTTTGTAAAGTGCAATGTGCGTCCCTGTGGTATGAAGCAAAAATCAACTTTAGTCCATATTTGCAAAAAATGGAAACTTGCGTCCATGCGGTTTGAAAACGCTACACTCTGGGACCTTGAAATTTGTTGTCGTCAGTTTGATCGTTTGAAAAGTGGCGAAAAGTCTATTTTACCCCTCATCCCTAATGTGAAAAGTCTATTTTACCCTTGATCCTTATTATTATTACTATACCTAATCTTCTTCTTAAGCAAAACTATACAATCGCAACAACTAGATATACCAAAATTTCTTATGTTTTACACACAAATCACCAAACTTTGATATATTGTGCAACCCCACTCAAGCCCCAAACTCCGTCCAAATCAGGTTTGAAACATAGATATCGGAAATAGTTCACTGTCCTTTGGAAGATAACCTGTAACTCTGAACAGTTGAGGTTCCTAGTTCATTTGAATGTGGGAAGGAATCTAGGGCGGGCTGATCACGGTGTTAAAGAATTAATACATTATTTGGTTTTGAATCTGAGAGTGAATGCTGGAAGTGTTAGATGGTAGTGGTGGTGCAGAAGGACGCAAAGTGTTATGAGTTTTAAATAAGAGGGTTTAATGTGTTAAAGTTGTGAGATTACCATAATAACGTTTGACCTAATAGTCAAACTAACAGAGACTTGACAGAAGAACGCAAACTTAACGAATTGGAAACTCAAGGGACGCAAGTATCCATTTTTTTTTACAAATATGGACTCAAGGTGATTTTTACCCCATACCACATGGACGTAAACTACACTTTTACTCTAGTTTAAATTATTAACCTATACTTGAGAAATTCAGTGGTGGAGCTTAACTAAAAGTTCCGCGCGGGGGGGGGGGGGGGGGGGGGGGGATCCTTTATAATTTTAAAATTTTTCGGACGAAAAGTCGGAAATTTTAAACTTCTAACCGAAACATTCGGGGGGCGGGTGCACCCCCGGGTTTCCACTAAGCTCCGTTTCTGTTGAGAATGTAAGTGTATGAAAATGTATCATTTTTTTTATAAATTGTTATAACCTTGAAACATAACTTTTGATTTGATCAACTATTAGAATTTACCTTTCTTGTAATTAGTTTTAAAAATTACTTGTAATTAGTTTTAAAAATTTTATTTGTAATTTGTATCTAACTTTATATATTTTTAGTATAAATCATCTCAAATCAAGTGTAAAAGTTAGTGCAAAATGCCTCAAATTAGAACACAAAATGGGTTCCAAGTTTCTTGATATTTAACTTCACTAGGTAAAAAAAAAGTATTACAAGGATTGAATAAATGAAATATTAAGTAGTTAGTAATGATAATCTAGGAATTATTAAATTATATTTTGAGATAAGATATGGTCGATATTTCGCCCATTTAATATATAATGTTTTATCACTATTTTTAATTAATTTTTATTAATTAAGAAATATAATACAAAGAGATAGAACTAAGAAAAACGAAAAAAATAATTTAGACTCATAGGAATCATGATACATAAAACGAGTTATTATTTTTTTTTTTTGAAGTATGGATTACAAACTTTCAAATTCAGATTTTTATGAGACTGTGTGTAGTGGGCTGCATATGGCGCCCAAAGCCAAACATAAAGCCCCTATAAAGCCCCTAACACCATTACGGGGGGCTTTATGAGACAAAATTTGGGGGAGGCGCGATATATATAGCGCCGGGTGGGGGGAATCTTTCAAAAATTGGACCAATCAAATTTAAGCATGCTTTTTTATATTAATTAATAAAATTGAAAATTATTAAATAGGTAATGATGGGTAGGGGCTTTATGACTACGGGCTCTAGTGATATAACGCCCCATAAAGCCCCCGTGTGACGTGGCACGACACGTGTCGCATAACGCCCCACAGGGGGCTTTATGACTACGGATGGCCTGAGAAAATAAGTACATAGTTATCAATCGTGTATGATATTATCAAACTAAAAAAAAATCTAGCTGATATTTTAGAGTTAATTACATAGTTGGTCCCTGTGGTTTCCACAAAATAACATACTTAGGTACTAATAGTTTAAAATCACCTTCTAGGGTATTAACTTTTCATTTTGTAACGTTTGGAGATATTAACTTCTAAGGTATTAACATAGGTACTCCCTATGGTTTGCACAAAATAACATACTTAGGTACTAATAGAATGTGATTTTAAGCCTACAAATAACGTTAATACCCCCAAACGTTACAAAATGAAAAGTTAATACCTTAGAATGTGATTTTAAACTATTAGTACCTGAGTATGTTACTTTGTGCAAACCACAGGGACTAACTATGTAATTAACTCGATAGTTTATTTTGTATAATTATGTCATGCATAATTTGAGTAACTAAATAGTTATATGTATCGTTAAAATTCATTTATGTCAATGTGATAGTAAGATTTCTCTCTTTTGTTCATAAAGTTGAGATCAGATCTTTCAAAGTATATGCATATTTATATTTAAGAGGAGTAAATTAGTTTGTCATTAGAAAAATATTAAAATTTATTTGTAACATTAGTTGTAAAAAGTAATAATGTACAACACCTGTTAATGTTAACAAAGTTTTTTTTTTCAGCGCTTCATGGCTAGAGTGTAGTTGTTTTTCCCCACGCAACGTGGCATGAGTTTGGTCATTATCAATTTGACTTGTTGAAAAACATAAAAGCGAACACAGATCTCGTACCGGCAACAATGTTATTCGCTGATTGGTGATTGGGTTCGTCACGTCACGTCACTGCAATGGTAACGTCACTTGCTAATGCATACGATACAAAAAATACCCGATTTTGAACACAATTTTGTTTAAAAAAATCTACACAAGAACGTTAAAAAATAAATAAAAACACTCGCGCATTCCATTTTTTTAGTTAACAAACGAAAGTTGTTGCATAAATATGAAATTATTAGAAAATTAAACGGGTTATAATATAAATTTATATTATATATAGTATACGTGGTGAAAAAGAATATTAAAAAAAAAAACTTAAACCAACTCATTCCACTAAAATACAAAACTTTCTTGATGATGAAAGTGAAAAACCAAAAACTAGTGGTGAAAGCGTGAACCAAAACCTTTCATGTAACACTTAAACTGTGTTTTAATATTAATATTAATAAAATATAATATAATAATAACGTGTGGAATAATTTTAATGATGTAGCAATTCATTACATTACCTAAAATATAGTTCATCTGAGAGATCATAATTAACTCGTTAAATACATGGTTTAAGTTGACCAATTTAACTCGTTTAGTTAAACAACTTGTCCTCTCAACCAGTTTGAACTTAGGAAAAAAAGAAGCGTTAAATATGTTCTGTAAGTCCCGAGAAAATAAGATATCAAGCAAACTACAATTGCCTGGCGGAGTCAAACAATTACAACGATCAAGAACACAAAGAACAATTACTTCAACCTTGCATACGATTATAATATGAACTATGAATCGTCTGATACAAGGAATTCTCTCTATCTCTAGTTCTCTTTTTGGAATGGCTCTTTCTGAAAATGGCTAACCTAACAAATGAGCTTAAAACAACTTTAAATACTCTAGATAGCCCATTCCTCATATGGGCTTCCCATGAGCCTGGCACACATGGCCTAGACAAGGCCCAAAAGCACTTTTATAGCCCAATGCTAATACAAACTAACTCAATTAAATCTTAGCTTGCAACCTATAGCCCATCAGTTATATTTGATACATCAGTCTCAAATATTTAGATCCTACATATTCAACCCAACAACCCATTTATTTATGACCCGTTTGCAGTTTGATTAAAACTCTTTTACAACGTGTTAACTTCTTTGATTCCACGAGATAGATAAGTTACATGGGTTGTTTATGTCACAAGTGATAATTAAGTATCCTAAACTAAAGTAACCATGTTATAATTCAAACACCTCTGATGGATTAATAGGTATAGGGTTTAACTAAAGTACATATGCTTAAAATAAGGATTAGATTGTTTATTAATTCAACCATATTTTACCACATTTTTGTTATTGACTCATTCACTACAACGAAGAAAAGGACACCAATTTAAACAGACCACAACTTTTGCTCCATTAAAAGTTAGTGGGCCCACTGCATATGGTTGATATGTCTCAATGGGCCCCAAGGGAGGTTTTCTAGTCCAAAATCCTTCAGCTGGTCCTCGATGTTAAATTACAAGAATTTCATCAATTTTTGTTACTTGACTTTATTACACTTTGATTGTAAAAACCAACGTCGTAAAAAGCGCTAGGCGCTAGTCGGTCGGTGAGGTACCAAAAAAGATTAGTTCTTTTGTTTCCTAGATTTGGCATTACCAAAAAAGATTTTGATGTAATAGTTACTCAAAAATAAGTGTCACATTTTTACTGCTTCGTTACTATACGACTTTTCATTATACTGATTTTATTAAGAAAAACTTCGTGACCATACTACTGCTTTACACTTTACACCCCTTATTGAAATCATATGGAAAATGGGGGTGACATAATGCGAGGTTAAGTTTTTTTTAGGTTTTGAATCACATGTAAGTGACTCAAGGTTGATTTTTTTTAAGGCGAGTGATTATGGTGATTTTCTTTTCTTTTTCCTTTTTTTTCAAGTATCAGTTTTTTACTCTTTTACTATTTATAATATATATACGCTTTTAGCCTTACGCTTTTAATATAGACGTTAAGTTTTTCGACAATATTACTATTCAATTTTTTTACATACAAGTTTATGCTTTATATAATTGTACACTGTGCTTTGTTGGTTATGCTTTTTGTGCAACTTTCCTTTTCTTCGGTTAGACTCGTATAAGCTACAATGTGCGTGCGTGTTTTAGTGTATTGTTTTTGTTGTTTAATTGCCCCGTCGCAACATTTGGGGTCCTAAGCTTGCATATGGTTGATATGTCTCAATGGGCCCCAAGGGAGGTTTTCTAGTCCATAATCCTTCAGCTGGTCCTCGATGTTAAATTGCAAGAATTTCATCAATTTTTGTTACTTGACTTTGATTGTAAAAACCAAGGTTGTAAAAAGCGTTAAGCGCTAGTTGGCCGATGATGTATCGACTAGCGATTAATCAGAATGAGATTTTTATATGTAATTTTCAGTTTTATGTATACATATACAAATTTTTATAGGTATATATTCTAAGTAGACGGATTTTAACCATTCCTCAACTCATTTTTTCAGGTATACAAGATTAATTGTGGAATTCACTTGGTTTGGTTGGAGACTGGCCAGAATTTACAGATTTTGGCCGGAATTTACAGGTTTTTGCCCGGAATCTGGTCAGACTGCCGATTTTTGGCTGGCCGACTAGGCCTGACTAGAGCCGATGACCGATAAATGGACTCATTAACGAAAAATTACTCATTTACTGGCCGATTAGAGATTAATCGACGACTAGTCGCGATTTTTACAACACTGGTTAAAACACATAAATCGTGAATTTCATTAATTCACGTTTTTTGTAGGTGACTATGGTGATTTTCTTTTCTTTTTCCTTTTTTTCAAGTTTCAGCTTTTTTACTCTATTACTATATATAATATACTATACGCGTTTAGCATTTACGTTTTTAATATAGACGTTAAGTTTTTCGACAATATTACTATTCAATTTTTTTACATACAAGTTTATGCTTTATATAATTGTACACTGTGCTTTGTTGGTTATGCTTTTTGTGCAACTTTCCTTTTCTTCGGTTAGACTCGAATAAGCTACGTGTTCCAGTGTATTTTTTTTTGTTGTTTAATTGCCCCGTCGCAACATTTGGGGTCCTAAGTTGACTTAATTTTTTTATAATGTTTTACGTTCAGTCTAAATGCATGCATGTGGTTCAATGTTTTACGTTTATTTTTTATTTGGTTTTACGGTCCCGTCGCAAAGCCCGGGTCCTAAATACTAGTTTGAAAAAAAAAAGAAAGCAGTTTAGCTATAAATTATCAAAACATAAGCTTACATAGTCACATGGTTGGGCTTCGGCGTTTTGGTGTATAGGTTGGGCTTGATATTTAGGTGGATTGTTTATTTTGGGCTTATTTGTTTTGTCCGTTTGGGTTCCTCCTAGGAAGCTTTTTTTCTTTTCTTTTCTCAAGGTAAAAAGAATATACCATGAAAATTGAAAATCACAAACCAGACCTTCTTCATCAACAATCGTATCATAACTTTAAAGAACAAACACAAATGAATTTTGAAGATGTTTATATGTAAAGGATTTTTTTAATCATTAAAGTTATTCGTAAAAAGATTTGGGTTGCAAATTAGATTAACGGTGAACCGGTTAGCAACATCAAATCAGTCGATTTGCGAGAATTTTTATGCTTGCAAATGGCCTTTTTGTTTAATTCTTCTCAATTTTGAACTTGGAAGAATAGCCATTATACTTGACCCATATCTGTTGTGCCATTTTCTGGTAGATGACGTGTTTCATGAAACATAAAATGTAAGAACATATATCAACTGGAAACTCTATATATGCCTAGTGGGAGAACAAATTATATGTAACAACAAATTCAATTGTGAACAGTTGAAATTCTTGATTGGTTACTATAATTTATAGGTTATAATATTATATTGATTTTTTAATCTATACTATAATAGGTTATACCCCGTGTATTACACGAGTCGAATAAATGAATTTTATATATTAAATAGTAAAACAATATATCTTTAAAAACCTCTTTTATTGCACGGGTTGAATAAATATAATTTTATATACCAAATAAAAAGTTATATCTTTAAAACCGCTTGTTTTACACGAGTTGAATAAATGTAATATTGTTTACCAAATAATAAAATAATACATCTTTAAGAAACCTCCTTTATTACACGGGTTGAATAAATATGATTTTATATACCAAATAATGAAAAAGTTACATCTTTAAAAATATGTGTAATACACGGGTTCAATTAATGTAATTTCCTTTACTAAATAAAAAAATATATATATATCCTTAAAAAACCTCGTGTATTGTACGAATTGAGTAAATCTAATTTTATATATCAAATAATAAAAAAGTTATATATTAAAAAACCTCATCTATTACACGGGTCGAATAAATATAATTTTGTATAGTAAATAATAAAAAGGGTATATCTATAAAAAAACCACGTGTATTACACGGGTTTAATAAATCTAATTTTATATATCAATAATAAAAAAGTCATATCTTTCAATATACTAATGGATAATATTCGATACGCGATGGATATGGTGATTGTGAAGATGGTTCTTGAAAAGAAGATATGTTATTCAAGAAGCAAATCAACATCTATTTGAGTGATAAAATGTTGGTACCAATTCCGACAAATTGATTTATAAATCATGTAATATTTCATATATTAATACAAAGTTTGGTTTTCATGATAAATAATTTGTTTTATTTAAAAATATCTTAAATTAAAATTTTTAATTTTAGAATAATATTTTATTAGAAAAATAGAAGAATGGTATTCAAAATTTAAAGTAGGATGAAATTTAATATTAGCTCATTATTCATTTATTTATTTAATTAATATAAAATAAGTTTGGAAGTGAGGCGAGAAAATAATAAAATAAATGCTTATAATGAATGATAGGTGTTACACATTAATGTTTTATTATATAGTATAGTATAAATATATATATTTATATTGATATAAATAGATTATTATATTGTAGTAAAATTTGTTAACAAAGTATCAATAAATTTAACCATTTATTTAAAACTTGTAAATGTATAAATGATAAATAATATTAGTTAATTTTATTTTAAGTTTCGTAAAATCTATTTGATACCAAACTAACAAAACGTTCAAATATATAGTTAATATCAAAAGTAAATTGTGATTTTGGCCCTTGTGGTGATATTACTTTTACCCTTTTAGCCAAAAACGAATCTTTTAACATCTGAGCCCATAACGTATTTTTTTCTAACCCTTTTGACCCCTACCAAAAGGGTTAGAAAAAGACGTTGGGGTCCAAAAGGGTTAGAAAAAAAGACGTTGAAGGTTCAGATGTTAAAAAATTCCTTTTTGGGCTAAAAGGGTAAAAGTGATATAACAACAGGGGCCAAAATCGTAATTTACTCTAATATTAAATTAGATAACTAAGTTTGAATTTGAAGTAAATAGATAAATAAAAAGGAATAATTAAACTAAATAATATTTAGTAGGAGTATTATCTATAATTAATTAGAAGAGATTAAACTAAAATTATAATTATCTATAAGACATAGCCTAATATGATGACACGTGTCCTCAAAGTGGTTTCTTTTATTATATGTATAGATAATAAAAGAAACCAATAAATGGACACATGTCATTCATTGAAGCCATCAATTAAAAGATAATTATAAAATTAAACTTAATATAAATTTAAACAATTTGTATAGGAGATAATCTAATATTTTAAAATATTTATCAGATTTAATAATAATAATAATAATAATAATAATAATAATTTCTCCAAAGGAGTGGGTAATATTATAAAATAATTTAGTAAAATTAAAGATGTTATTTTGGAGATTAAAACGGAGCTATAGACAGAAAAAAGATGGATAAGTTGTTAGGGAAATATCATTAAGAATATAGAGATTAGAAATAACTTAGGTAAAATTAATTAATAAAATAATTTAGTAAAATTAAAGATGTTATTTTGGAGATTAAAACGGAGCTATAGACAGAAAAAAGATGGATAAGTTGTTAGGGAAATATCATTAAGAATATAGAGATTAGAAATAACTTAGGTAAAATTAATTAATGTTAACGAGTCAAAAAAATCCTAGGAGGCAAATCATGTGAAAAAAGATTACGTACACCAAGAAAAGGAGTGACGAGATATAATTTTTTATTAAATTCATTCAACCCGTGTAATAAACGAGATTTTTTAAAGATATAACATTTTTATTTTTACCATACAAAATTACATTTATGCAACTCGTGTAATACACGGGATTTTTAAAAATATAACTTTTTTTATTATGTAGTATATAAAATTAGATTTATTCAATCCATATAATACATAGAGTTTATAAAGATAATTTTTTATTGTTCGATATATAAAATTACATGTGCTCAACCCGTATAACACATGAGATTCTTAAAAATGTAACTTTTTTTCATTATTTAATATATAAAATTAAATTTACTTAACCCGTACAATACACGGGGTTTCTAAAAATTTAACATTTTTTATTATTTAATATATAAAATTACATTTATTCAACCCATATAATAAACGAGATTTTTAAATATATATTATTTTATTATTTGATAAATAAAATTATATTTATTCAACCCGTGTAATAAACAAGATTTTTAAAGATATATATATATATTTTTATATTATTTGGTATATAAAATACATTTATTCAACCCGTGTAATACACGAGGTTCTAACCTAGTTAATTATATATAACATCAAATCCAATTGTAAACGGCTGAAATTCTTGATTGGTTACTATAAGTTATAGAGTAAATTACGTTTTTGGCCACTGTGGTTATATCACTTTTACTATATTAGCCAAAATAAGAATTTTTTAACATATCTGCCCCCGTGGTCTCTATAACTAACCATTTTGGCCCCTAAGTCTAACCATTTTGGCCCTCATGGTCTCTATAACTAACCATATTGGCCCCCATGATCTCTAGACTTAGGGGCCAAAATGGTTAGTTATAGAGACCATGAGGGCAGATATGTTAAAAATTCTTATTTTGGGCTAATATAGTAAAAGTGATATAACCACAGGGGCCAAGAACGTAATTTACTCTAAGTTATAATATTATATTGTTTTTTTAAGAGTTAATTGCTCGGATAGTCCCTGTGGTTTCACGTTTTTTCACGTTTAGTCCCCACCTTTTGGAAATAGCAGGTATGCTCCCTATGGTTTGTTATTTTGTTACTCAGATAGTCCCCTGAGTAAATGTCAATTAGTTTGATCAGTTAAGTTGGTGTGAAATTACTAAGTTGTCCCCACTTTCACCACCATCTTCACTTTTACCCCTACCCACTCTTCCCTTTCTCTTTGTCTGCAACAAACCACCATCCCCACTGTATACCGCATTTGCCTCAGCTCCTCAGCCGTGATTAGTTTATCACTCTCTTGACGGCCCAGAGTAGTGACGAAGTTGAGGCGTCTTGTGACGCGAACAGGAAGTCGAACAGGTGGCCACCGCTCTCGGTGCTGGAGGTGTGCGGCGGTGGTTTCTCGCCGGAATCTTCCGCGGCGGCGATTTCGCGAAGTGTGTCTTGCATCCAGAAGTCAACGAGACACGTAGGCTCTTCACCTAACTACATCTTCGTTTTACTATCTTTTGCACACACAGCGAGTGTTTTCACCAGCCGTTAAACCGCTAATCTCGCATTACGAAACGCAAAACCTGGTAAATCCACCGGTAATTTCATCAACCCGACATTGAAGAAGTTGTAATCGACTTCGAATCGTTTCCTCAACTCACCGCTTAAATACGGGCTGACGAAAACGTTTTGACTCATTTCTAAATTCATATCTCGGCAGAGTAACCGAAGAGGAAAGGGGTTAGATCCGGAATCCGGTGAATCAACCCATGATTTCAAGTGTTTGAGGATACTATGTTGTTGAAGTTCAGTGTAGGTAGAAAGAGCTTTAGAAATGTGGGGATGGTGGTTTGTTGCAGACGAAAGAGAAAGGGAAAGGGAAGAGTGGGTGAGGGTGGGTAGTGGGTAAAATTGAAGTTGGTGGTGGAAGTGGGGACCACTTAGTAATTTCATACCAATTTAACTGACCAAACTAACTTATTTAGTACACGGGACTATTCGAGTAACAAAATAATAAATCATAGGGAGCATACATGCTATTTCCAAAAGGTAGGGACTAAACGTGAAAAAATGTAAAACCACAGGGATTATCCGGGTAATTAACTCTTTTTTTAATTAATTTATGTTTATAACTTTTTTTAATTAGAGTTATATATGACCCATCAACTCTAATAATTCTTTTGTTATATATGGTTTACGTTTATACCCCTGAAATTTAAAAGATTTATCAGACGGAAATTTAATAATAATTCTTTTTCTATAAACGATTTATGTTTTGACCTCCAGAACTTTAAAAGAATTACTATACGGGCCTTGAAGTTTAATAAAGTTATTTTTTTATATTTATAACAAATATTTGTTTATATAAAAAAAAAAAATAACCATTCCATTAATAAAAACAAAAGAATACCTAAAGTTGAATGTTGAGATTGTTCACACCAAGCCCTCGCCAATGCAACTTCTTCAACATAGACCCATTTTTGTTGTTTTCGTTTGGCGGTTTCAGCTACTTTATCCTCGGTTTTTTTCTTATGACTTTTTTTTTGATGGGTTTCGATGCGGTAGGACTCTCTTTGGGTGGTTGAGTTTCGGGAACGGATTCGTTTTGTGAAAGGTCGTTGGAGGTTGGTGAAAGGTCGATGGGCGATTATGAAAACGGGGTAGGTATTGAATCTTCGGTAGTTGGGAAGTTAGTAAATACACGATTCCCGATATACGATGCATAACCCGCCATGTCGGGCATATGAGAGTGTATGAAAAATGGACGAGCTACTGGACGATTGGGTGGTGGGCTAGGATTATTTTCTTGGAATCCATACGGGTTGCTCGGGTCAAAAGGACGGTTGTAAGGATGCATTTATTTTTTCGTTTTGTAGAAGAAGAATTGAAGATGTATAGAAGATGTGGTTGAATGTGGTAAAAAATGGAAGTAAAATGTGAGTTTTATAGTGAAAAAATGGAATAATTTTTTTTTTTAATATAGCCGTTGGCCAACGGCTAACCCAACGGCTATTTTCTTTTGGCCATTCACAAACCGCCATGTCACCTTGCTCCCCCGCCCCACGCCCAGCTTGAAACCCAAGCCCCAAGGGGCCACGCCCCAACCCAAGCCCACCCGGGGTAGTGCCTTGGGCGTTTTACCCCAACCCACGCCCAAACCCCGCCCCATACCCCACGGCCTAAGAAATGTAAATCTATAGCTAATAAATTAATAGCTAGTTGCATTACGTGTTGAAATTATGTGAGCACGAGATTCATTTACCCACTTATCTTATTTCACTTATTTATATTCTAGTTCTTCATTTTTTTTAAAGTTCATTAAAAAACAATAGTAATAAAGCATTAGTATTTCCTCTATTCAACCCACATAATACACAGGTTTTAATCTAGTTAACATTATACAAACGTAAAAGATTCAAACCAATATTTTTAACGGGTAGTGCCTTCTTGTATGATCCTTTGTTGCAAGAATGAACAAACTAAATCATTGAGATGACGGTTAAGGCTTAGTGTTTAACACGGGTTAGTTAAAATAAATTTCGATTGCCTCCAAGGGTAGAACACTCGAATTAGTGTGTAATGCACAAGCTGACTCACGTGCTTGAGATAGCACCAGACTTTTTGGTGTATTAGAAAAAGTTATGATATGGTGGCATGGGCGTAGCATAGTCGGGGCAGAAGGGGGCGACCGACCCTCTGAACTTTTTGCTCAGTAGTGGAGAGTATGTTGTTTTCATATAGAAATTTTTGGGTATACACGTTTTTTACCCCCCCCCCCCCCCCAACGGGTTTTATAGAAATTTTTAGGTATATACGTTTTTTACCACTGGTCGGAAATCTCAAGCTTCGCCACTGTATGGTGGAACGATTTTGTGAGACTTCTTTTTTCTATTTTGCTTGAAAAAGGTTGTTCGTTTCTCTTGGTTCACTATATTTCATCTATTATGTCAAAATGAACTAACAAGTTCATTTTGTATTCTAAAACAAAGTAACCGAAACTCATCTTTAGTTATATTAAATAAAATTAAGTGCCTAAGTGGATAATGGTAACATGGCATTGTGCAAAATTGGTGAATCTGCATGAATTCGCTAGTATCATAAGCGAATTGTATAGTTTTACAAATGGTTATCAAACCACCTAGTACTAGTGGTCTAAACCACCAGACCTAGTCCTTGAAAAATAATCAATATATGTGATGACGGGGGTAGCCCAAGACCAAATAAAATGACTAAATATACGAACGTCCAAAAGGTTAAAAGGTTCAATGGTTGAAAAGCTGAGGAGATGGAGTAAAGCAATACGAGAACAGTAAACAAGTCACATCTCCGAACAGCTCCACCAACCCACCAGCCGCAAAAGCAGCGCAGGTCCGCATAGCACATGCTATTATCCAGGGGTCAAAAGGCTTTAACCCCTAAACGGGTAAGCCCCTCACTGCAAGCAAGGTTACTAGTCTAATACATTCTACTTCGGAAGAGGTCTTCTCTTATAAATTGACACTTCATTTACTTCAGAAGACATCTCCTGGCCAGCTCTGATTCTCCAATCTCTGGTCATTCACATTGAGTACTTGCTTACATGCGAGTCACTCCTTTTCACATCCACCACACACATTCTATTTGCTCCCACATCCGAATCTGAATACAATTCAGTGAAGGATCTCTAGCAAATAACAAAAACTAACTAGTAAACCTCCTTCCACGTTTTGCAAACGTGGGGGGACCCCACGACCTGCGTTAGGCAAAGTTGAACCCTTCAACCCTTTTGCCTAACCAGCCCAGCTACTACCGTTGGTCTTATATTTGTTGCATCAACAAGTTGGCGCCCACCGTGGGGCTACGCCGCTATTTCTTCCCAAAAAGACCTAGTAGTGTAGCTCTCTTCACTTAAAATCACCATGTCAAAAAGTGGATCCCCGGAAGAAGTAAATCAGATTCCAAACACTTCTACTCCGGGTAGTAGCCAAGCTCACGTGGCTATACCAACTTCTTTCTCAACTCCGGGGAGCACACCCGAGTTCCTCACTTTTAACACACCTACTCCGTCCAGGTCCGGGGTTCCATCTCCCAATATCGGTGTCTCCGACGCCCCAGCACGCGTCGAACTCACCCCTGAAGGGGTTGCCAACAATTTCCTCGAGTTGAGGTCCCTTCTCAACCAACATGTGAGTAGAGAAAGAGAAAAATGGGTGAGGATTCGTTTAGACTATGACGAACCTGAACCAACGCTGTCTCCCGGACCACCTCCCCTTCCTTTTACAACAAGAAGTGAGGCTGGTCCCAGTAATCCTTCAAACCCTCACCCTTATCTGTCCACTATGACAAATCCTACGGTGCATCCTATCTTCTCTTCCCAACCGATTGCTAGTGGTGCTCCTTTGGGACATGAGCTAACTCTTGACCAGCTCCTGCAATCCCCATCAACAAGCTTTCCAGCATCCACGACAACCACGTGGGAGCAAGCTCTGTCAGTGCTCCCTTTGGCACGAAGTGCTGTTATGAGCACTCCCCTAGGAATGAACTGCTCAGTTGCCCCAGGAAGCCTTCAACCTCATGCCCAACATGATGACCCAGATGATGGCCAACTTCCCGTGGCAACACTTTATTAATCAGGTGCTAGCCACTCAGGGAAATAATGGCAATGGCAATAATGTGGATGCAAGAGCTGAAGAAGACTTGGCTAAACCATATAAGCCAAGTAACCTTTCATGCTTTTCAAAGCAAATAGCCGATTATTATTTCCAAGCAAAAATCAAGATGCCATCCCACATCAGGACGTATGATGGGACTGAAGATCCTGAAGACCATCTTCAAATCTTCACCGGTGCAGCAAGGATAGAGAAATGGTCAAACGCTGAATGTTGCCTAATGTTCATGCAAACTCTTGTTGGATCCGCTAGAATTTGGTTCAACGACTTGCCTGCTCAAAGCGTTCGAAGCTTTGATGACCTTAGCAAGGGTTTTCTGGCCAATTTCTCCCAACAAAGGCGGTATGTTAAAGACGCAACAGTAATCTTCCAGGTAAAACAACGTGATGATGAAAGTCTACGTGCATTCATTGAACGATACAAGAAGGAAGGTCTGACTTATGTAGGGGCAGATGAGAAAATGAGAGTGGCCGGTTTCATGAATGCCATCACCTCTAAATATCTCACAAGGGATTTCAACAAGTCCTTGCCCAAGACCTTGGAAGAAGCTCTCGAAAGGGCTGAAGCCCACATTCGGGGAGAGGGGGCAGTAGACATTAAAGAGCAAAGAAAAAGGGGATCCGGCTGGCGAAGCAATAGCCCGGCTAGGAAAAGGGAAAACTTCAACTCCTATGACAGGCGATCAAAGGGTTCAGACCCTCGAAGGCCTGAAGGTCGGAACCCTTCAAGCAGGGAAAAAGGCATAAGTTTCACACCCCTCACAAAGACCCCTCAAGAAATCCTTGCAACAGAAGAAGTTAAACAAAACTTTCGGCCTCCTAGGCCTCTCCCCAAAAGCAAGAAAAATGAGAACTCCACACAATACTGTGAGTTTCACGAAGAGAAAGGTCACCACACCAACGATTGTTTCCAACTCAAGAAAAGAATTGAAGAAGCTGTTAAATCCGGAGAACTTGCTCATTTGGTAAAGGGAGTCCGGGACAAAATGGCTGAAGGAAAGGGTAAGGAAGTCAATATGGTGGATTTCGATGGAAGGGTTCCTCATAAAAGACAGCGGTTGGAAGCTTGGGAGCTTCAGTGTGTCTGCTTCCCCCCAACGGAGAAAGACCCTCTCTCTAGCCCTCTTGTGGTAGAAGCTACCATGGGAACATTGCAAACATGCAGGGCCTACATAGACACTGGGGCAGCTACTGAAATCATGTTCGAGAAATTCTTCAACCGTTTGAGTAATGAAGAACGTTCAAGGCTTCAACCCTCTGGAACCTCCATAAAAGGTATCGCTGATATACCTCTCAAGCCTTTAGGGCAACTGACACTTAATGTTCGTTTCAGCGAAGGTTTAAAAGAAAGAACCCAACCACTCACCTTTGTGGTTATCAACATCCCCTCAAGCTATGACGTGATCATCGGAAGACCAGGACAGTGTGCATTTTACATGGCCGTGTCTGTTGGCCATGGCACAGTCAAATTTCCTACCGAGAGGGGCATAGCAACCCTTCAACCCTCTCAGGAAGCTTACATGGTTGAAGGTGAAAACTCAAATAGTGAAGAAGACAGACAAAGGTTGGCATAAACCCCAAGTACCCTGAACAACGAATAAGGGTCAATCCAAACCTTTCTCAAGAGACCCTTTCGTACCTTGAAAAATTGCTAACACATTACAGCGATGTATTCGCTTGGTGTCCAGAAGATATGACCGGGATCCCTCGGAACATTGCCGAGCATGAATTAAGAATACCACCGGATGTCAAGCTTGTGGTCCAAAAGAAAAGAAGCCTAGCACCCGAGAGGAGTCTGGCAGCCTGCCAAGAAGTTGAAAAGCTTGTATTAGCCGGCATTCTCCGAGAAGTCAAGTACCAACCATGGGTTGCAAACCCGGTTATGGTCAAGAAACCCGACAACTCATGGAGGATGTGCATAGACTTCAAAGATCTTAACAAGGCTTGTCCTAAGGATTGCTATCCACTACTGGAAATTGATCTCAAGGTTGAATCCCTCACAGGTTACTCGTTCAAATGCTTTCTTGATGCATACAAAGGTTATCACCAAATCCTCATGAAGGAAGAGGATGAGGAAAAAACAGCCTTTCACACGGACAAAGGGATCTTTTGTTATCAAAAGATGACTTTCGGCCTCAAAAATGCTGGAGCAACCTACCAACGGCTCGTTGACAAAGCCTTTGAAAGCCAAATTGGCAAAAACATGGAGGCATATGTCGACGACTTGGTGATCAAAAGCAAGACGGAATATCAAATGCTCGATGATATTCAAGAAACTTTCAAGAACCTCAGAAAGGTTAACATGAAGCTTAATCCGGAAAAATGCTCGTTTGGATTTGAGGAGGGAAAATTCTTGGGTCACATTGTCGGGAAACAAAGCATCAAGGCTAACCCAAACAAGGTGAAAGTTGTCCTTGAAACCAAGCCACCAAAAACCAAGAAGGAGGTTGAAAGTCTAAACGGGAAGCTTGCAGCCTTGAAGCGTTTTACCTCCAAGTTGGCTGAAAGATCTCTGCCCTTCTACAAAATGCTCAAGAACTGCTCAGATAAGAAGGATTTCAAATGGACTGAAGAAGCTGAAGAAGCTTTCAACCAGATGAAGCAACATCTAGCTTCCCTACCAGATATTGCGGCACCAAAAACTGGGGAGTTAATATCGGTGTACCTCTCAATTGCCGACGAGGCCGTCAGTGCAGTCCTCACCATTGAGCGAGACAAGGCCCAGGTACCCGTTTATTTTTTCAGCAAAACTTTAAAATTAGCTGAAACAAAATACCCTCCCCTTGAAAAACTTGCCCTAGCCCTAGTTCAAACAGCTAGAAGGCTTCGAAGATATTTCCAAGCACACCCCATACAAGTGGTCACCGACCAACCTATTAAGAGTGTGCTTGAAAAACCTGAAAACTCGGGGCGATTAGCCAAATGGGCCATAGAACTAGGTGAACACAACATCACCTACGTCCCAAGAAAAGCTGTCAAGTCACAACTCTTGGCTGATTTCATTGTGGAAGTCCCAAACCAGGCAATCACTGAAGTAAACACTACCACCACTGAACCTTCCAACCCTGAAGCCTGGAAGCTTTTTACCGACGGGGCTTCAAGCGTTGAAGGGTCAGGGGCTGGGCTAATTTTGATCAACCCACAAGGGCTGGAATTCACGTATGCTCTACGTTTTGATTTTCAGACCACCAATAACGAGGCTGAATATGAGGCACTAATAGCTGGCCTAAGGCTAGCTAAAGAGATGAAGGTTGAAAAGCTTGAAGTATTTACAGATTCGTTGCTAGTCTCAAGCCAAGTAAATGATAGCTACATAGCTAAAGAGCCCAACATGAAAAGGTACAGAGAAAAATCCAAGGAACTGATGAATACCTTCCAAGCTTGCACCATTAAACAGATCCCTAGATCACAAAACAAAAAGGCTGATGCCTTAAGCAAACTTGCATCTCTCACTTTTGCCCACCTTACCAAGAAGGTACTGGTAGAAGTATTGAAGGCTCCGTCAATCGATGAATTGGAAGTTCAAGATGTAGTTACCGAAGAAGATCCAAACTGGATGACTCCCATAAAAAAAGTTCCTTAAAAATGGTGAATTACCCAATGATCAAGTGGAAGCTAAAAGGGTTGAAATCAAAGCAAGGCAATACATACTACAAGGAGAAACCCTTTATAAAAAGGGTTACCTTGCTCCCTTGTTAAGATGTGTCGGCCCAGAGCAAAGTAAGTATTTGATCAAAGAAATTCATGAAGGTGTATGTGGAGCTCATTTTGGAGCTAGGTCGGTAGTTGCAAAGCTCATGAACCTCGGATATTTCTGGCCATCAATGCACCGCGATACAACCGAAGAATTGAAGAAATGTGATGCTTGTCAAATCCATGCACCAATTCCAAAAACTCCCAAGCATGACTTAGTCCCGATAACCTCGGCATGGCCATTCCACAAATGGGGGATGGACATTGTTAGTCCATTTCCCCCAAGCAAAGGGGGAGTAAAATTCTTACTGGTGGCAGTAGATTATTTCACCAAATGGCCCGAGGTCAAACCACTTGCTAAGATCACGGGAAAACAGGTCATTGACTTTGTTTGGGAAAACAACATTTGCCGTTATGGATTGCCGGGAGTACTTGTCACTGATAACGGAAGGCAATTTGCTGAGAAGCCTTTCAGCGTTTGGTGCAAGGAATATAAAATCGATCAGGTTTTTAGCTCAGTGGCTTACCCGCAATCAAACGGACAGGTTGAAAGAACAAACAGAAGCATAGTAGAAGGCATCAAGACAAGATTGGGAAGATACGAAAGCAACTGGCTTGAAGAATTGCCTAGTGTCCTATGGGCAATTAGAACAACCGAAAAAACAAGCCATAAGAAAACACCTTATAGCTTGGTATTCGGATCCGAAGCTGTGATCCCCGCTGAGATAGGAGTTGTAACCCAAAGAATTGTCAACATGGATCCCGTAACAAACCAAAAAGAGACCATGTTGAATTTACAACTCCTAGAGGAAGCAAGAGATCAAGCCGCAATTCAAGAGGCAAAATACAAGCAACAAATGGAAGCTTACTACAACAAAAAAGTCAAGAACGAACGTTTCAAGCCAGGGGACCTGGTCCTCAGAAATAACGAAGCCAGCAAGAAAGAAAATCAAGGAAAGCTTGGCCCAAAATGGGAGGGTCCATACACCATCCTTGAAGCACACAAGGGTGGATCCTACAAGTTGGCAGATTCAGAAGGAAAAAGGCTTCCAAGGCATTGGAACGGCAAAACCCTAAAAAGGTTCCACGTTTAAAAAAGTTTGGTTTGTATCAAAATGTATTTCGAACAACACTATGAATACCTTTTGTAAAAAGCAAGTATTGCTTGAATGAATGAAGTTGTTTTATCAAACTTGTCTTTCTATCCTAAGATCAGGTTGAGAACCTAGCAAAAAACTCCATGGCAAGGGCCATGTAAGGGGATGAGCTCCCAGGCCACATCGCTCAATAGGTTCAAGGGTTAAATGAACCTATATAAGGGGTGAGTTCCTAAGTCAATACAACTCCATGAGACTTGTTAAGAAAAGATAAAATTGTCTCATAGACGGGTGTGAACAGCATACACCAAATGTTCCCTAAGATTTAAAATATTATACACAAACAGGCTTATAAAGTTAAGAGAAAAACAGTGATATGATAAAAAGGATAGGTGCTATACCTTCTTGTTGAAAATACCAAGGCTAAGTGGCTGCAGCACTGAACCCTTTAAGGTATAAAAAACATAAGGGCAGCACAAACTCGACAAAGACAAAGTTACAAAAAGACAAAGAAAATCACTTGGACAAAAATCACAAAGATACAAACCAAGTCAGGTCACAAGACTAAGAAGCCTTCAAGGCTTCAAGCCACCCGAGTAACAACTCGAAACCTTAAAGGCTTCAACCTACCAATAGACAGCCAAAAGGCTTGGATGATTAAAGCCAAACAGACTGCCTCAATGAAATAGGCACAAGTGTAAAAATATAACACACAGAAAATAGTTAAGCACCATACCATATCAAAGAAAGCCCTAAAAGACTTCCAAATACAAGTTAAGGCAAGTCCTAGCAACTTGCAAATTCAACTATTGTTCAAATGGCCATACAGGCCTCCAACACAACCAAAAGGAACTTTAAGGGTTCCTGAAAACCTAATATTGTTTAAAGGTTACAAACCATGGATTGTTTTAACCAAGTGCTAAGAAAGCTACGAATTTTAGGCATCAACAGAAGGCTTAGTAGCCCCAGAAATGCTACCTTTGGCCTTCTTAGTCTTCTTAACCTTCTTAGCCTTCGGACCTTGATCATCAACAGTTGAAACTTCCAAACTGACATCCTTCGGAACTTCGGCCTCCCCAGAAAAAGTATCTTCACTATCTCCCGAAAAGGAACGTTTCCTCGAAGAGGAGCCAAGCAGTTCAGCGCATAACTTTTCATTCAAACCGTCCGGCTTCAGTTCCTGTAAAGCAGAGAGAGGCTTACCATAACAAGAGGCAACTTGACTTACATACGGGTATGATAACCTCTCCATTTGCTCCACGGAACTCTTAAAGACGTCAGAGGCCTCGGGATGGTACAGAGGAGATTTCTCCAAAGGATTGCCAGACTCTTGAAGCTTATAACCCGCAATAAGACCTTGATGTTTTCCCAGATTGAGTAGTTTAGTGTAGACATCACCAAGAGCGGAGTTAAATTCCTTAGAGTGCAAGAGATAGGTAACCACCTGATGAAAACCATGCTCAATGAGCCATTGGTTATCTCCGGTAGCTTGGGCAACCAACGTTTTCAAACCATCCTTCTCCTTATCAAAAGCTTTCTTTTGCATAGCCAAGGTCTCCCGGTCAGCCTTCAGTTTCAACAAGTTAGCTTCAAAGCTCTTCCTAAGATCACCCATCTCAATATCGTGCCTCTTAGTTAAATCCTCAATCTTCTTGTTCCAAGCCAACTCTTTCTCAGAAAAACTCTCGATTTCCTTCTTCATAGCAGCAATTGAAGCCTTCATCTTCTCCTTCTTCTTGGAGGCCTCCTCATATTCCCGCATCCCCTTAGCAAAACGAGTGACACCTTCAGCCAAAAAGGCATAAAGGTTGCAGGAACTGAGCATCATCCTAGAAATAAGATGATCACCCTCCATCTCAGATATGGCATCTCGAACACCGGGAGGAGCAAAATGAGCCAAGGCTTCAGCACACACAGCAGGATCCTTAAAATTGTCACCAACCTTAACCTTCCAATTGGGCACATAAATGTCCTCTGAACCCTCGAAGCTTTCAACACTTTTGGCCGACGAACCTTCAATAGCAGAAATTGTACCCCTCTTAACCAATTTTTTCTTCTTGCTCGAAACAATCAACTCTTTTTCTTTGCCTTTACCAACATCCACAGCTTGATCCTCTGATGCCTCGATATCATCACTAACATCAATAGGCTCTGAGCCAGAGGGCTGATCAACACCCTTCAGATGACGTTGAGAATGACGAGTGGAACCTTTGGACGCAGTAACCTTGGTGAAGCCTTTGACATTTGGAACATTGACATAACCAGAACCCTCAAACCTATAATCAGCACCCTTAACAACCGCATTCTCACCAGGGGTAGCAGCAACATCATCAAAAACAACGTCAGAGGTATCATCGCTCTTAATAAAATCCAAGGCAGACATAACTGCAATACAAAGTATAAAAACACATAAACGGACAAAGAAAAAGGAATGAAAAAACAAGAAAGGAATAAAGGCATACCCTTCCCATCTCTAATAAGCACCGGATCCCGGTTAGCATTTTCCCACAACTTACTTAAACCCAACAACACCAACAAATGCTCAGGGAAAGGGCGAAGCCTAGAAGGACACTCCCTAAGAGTTTCTAAGAAGCGAGTGTTTATCTCGGAATCAGAGGGCTCCGGCTCGTTCAGAACAACATCTGGGTGTCTCCAAACAGGTTTAAAAGGGAGGATTTCCTCCGACACCCAGAAAAACCGATCTTTCCACACCCCAAGTGTAGAAACCATGGACGAGATTAAGCAAGTGTCAACTTGGCTGGTTTCAAAGGTGAACCAATCACCATTCTTAGCAAGCCGGAAAAAGCGACGGAAGGACAACAAAGATGGATCATACCAACAAGCCCGACACAGAATCTCAAAATGCAAAACCCTAGCCATACCTAAAGGATGAACTTGACCAAAAGACACCCGATAATATTCCAACACATTCAAGACAAAGTTTGAAAACGGATAACGAAGGTTTGAAAACTCAAAATGACGGCAATACAAGGCAATCATACCAGAAGGACAGGCATTGATGGATTTATCGCAAGCCGGTGCAACCGGTTTATACTTTGTCCCTATACCCCATTCCATACAGAATAAATCGACCTCCTCTTGGGTCAGTCGAGAGAAGGATTTTGCCATATCCTTCCGAGCACCCATGACTATGAACAATTAAAGAGAAAATAAGAGAAATGGAACTGACCTGATTTTTGAATGAAAAGGGGGAAACTTGAGAGAAAAAAGAACAAAGTGATGTTTATCCAAAGTAAATTGTGTAAATAAGTGGGATATGAAAATATAAAATAACCTACAATAGGGGTAATAATGGCAAACAGTAACTGCCACCCTATGAACCGCCATACATCAATCACATCAATTGTCAGTTATTTAAAATTCAAATATTAACTGCTCACAACACTTCAAGCCTTCAAGCATCGAACCCTTGAAACCTTTAGGCAATAAAATACACGTGTAAAAGTCAAAAGTCTTTGAGCTCACTCACCAAAAACCTCTGACTTGGGGGGCTGATGACGGGGGTAGCCCAAGACCAAATAAAATGACTAAATATACGAACGTCCAAAAGGTTAAAAGGTTCAATGGTTGAAAAGCTGAGGAGATGGAGTAAAGCAATACGAGAACAGTAAACAAGTCACATCTCCGAACAGCTCCACCAACCCACCAGCCGCAAAAGCAGCGCAGGTCCGCAGAGCACATGCTATTATCCAGGGGTCAAAAGGCTTTAACCCCTAAACGGGTAAGCCCCTCACTGCAAGCAAGGTTACTAGTCTAATACATTCTACTTCGGGAGAGGTCTTCTCTTATAAATTGACACTTCATTTACTTCAGAAGACATCTCCTGGCCAGCTCTGATTCTCCAATCTCTGGTCATTCACATTGAGTACTTGCTTACATGCGAGTCACTCCTTTTCACATCCACCACACACATTCTATTTGCTCTCACATCCGAATCTGAATACAATTCAGTGAAGGATCTCTAGCAAATAACAAAAACTAACTAGTAAACCTCCTTCCACGTTTTGCAAACGTGGGGGGACCCCATGACCTGCGTTAGGCAAAGTTGAACCCTTCAACCCTTTTGCCTAACCAGCCCAGCTACTACCGTTGGTCTTATATTTGTTGCATCAACAATATGCAACACAAAAAGATTTTTTTTTCTTTTAAAAAGGTAAAATGGTTGAGCTTTAAACATAAAAAAGAGAGATTTGTAATTTTATTTATGGTTTTAGGAATTAAAAGAAAGAGAACTTGAAATCTTCTGGTAACACATATATTAAGCTAAAACCTTCACGTAAGAGCACCTCCAAAGGAGTCGGCCATTGGAGGAGTCCGGATTCCGGACCAACACATTTCGGACCACATGCATTGTGGAGGGGTGACTAGGCAGTTCCGTTGGGTCTTGGTCCGCTCCAGCGGATTGGTTTGGTGGGTTTGGGTGGGGCCAGTGGCGTCTCTGAGAATTCATGTACCATGTTCGAGCTCGAAAAAATGTACCACATGCCTTTACAATTATGTTTTATTTTTTAAAAGAGTAAAGCACACGAATGGTCCCTATGGTTTACCAAAATTTTGAATTTAGTCCCTAGTTTTCCAAAAGTACACGGATGGTCCATGTGGTTTGTACTTTGCAATGCATTTAGTCCCCAGTCAACAGATCTAAAGGTTTTAGCATGCCCAAGTCAGGGACTTGATGCGTTACAAAGTGCAAACTATAGGGACCATCCATGTACTTTTGAAAAAAAATGAGGACTAAATAAGTTACAAAATGCAAACCATTGGGATCATCCATGTACTTTTAGAAAGCTAGGGACAAAATCTAAAGTTTTCGTAAACCTCAGGGAGCATCAGTGTACTTAACTCTTTTTAAAATCATATTAATATTGAGCCCAATAAACCTAATGTCAAATGAGCTAAATTCTAAATCATAAAAAAAATTAACATATATATCGGATTTTTTAAAAAAAATCACGTGCTCCTCGAAATGGCGGCCTTGTGCGGAGGTCGTCCTCGCACACCATCATAGCCGCCACTGGGTGGGTTTTTATATTAATGAAAAACACCTTTTTTCTTGTTAGTTAAAAAAATATACCTAATAAAATTAAACATAAAATACTAAAATAAATTTATTAAAATTAAACACATCAAGCCACATAATCAAACCTAAACAAATCACACAATTAAACCTAAACACACTAGATAATTAAACCCAAACAATACAAGATAATTAAACCTAATCGTCAACCCATGATCCGTCGGAGTTGGTATCCAAAGGGGGAGCGGGTTGCATACGGGGATGGTTTCTTATTAGTTGCTAGGATACCATATGCAAAAATCTTCTATTTTGTATGATTTCATATTCCTGACGGGCTCGGGCAATCGCTTATGCATCCATTATGTCGTCACCTTGAGCTATCACGTGGTTGAGACGTGCATAAAATGTGTGAACCTCCCCGAACAGAATATGAAACCTTGACAAAGTGGCGTTCGAGTTGCGATTGGTTTCTCCAACACGTTGACGGAATCCTTCAAATAAGGGTTCTCTAATTGACCCGACTACTCGTCTGTTGTCGCATAAGTCAATCCAAGAGTGGACCAAAGCCATCTTTTCTTCTTCAGTCCACATGTTTCTTGCCATTTTTTTTTATAAATCTTTGTAGTGAATTATCAGTTAAGAATTACACATGTTGCTTGAATACGAATTGAACTTATAGCTAGTAAAAGCTAGCCGTTGCAAAAGTAATAATTTGAAAAACTAGCCGTCGCAAAAATAGTTGTTTGAAAATGAGCCGTTGTAAGAATTAAATATTCTTTGTTACAATTTTATTTGAATTTATTATTAAATAAAAATAATAGATAACGAAATCAAAAATATAAAATAAATAATAATTCAATTATACTGTTATGAATTTTATTTTTGATATTTATTAATATTTTAGTTAATTATAAACAACACAATTAAGTAAATAAATTAAAAATAGATTGTAATTAGTTAAATAAATGAATCATTCTAAGTTTTTTTATAGATTCCAAAATTAATTACATATTACCAACCGGAAACAACACAACATTGAATCATTCTAAGTTTTTTTATAGATTCCAAAATTAAAGAGTTGTCATTTCTAAATTTTGTACCGCAATGAAAGGAACATGTTAGTGGTGAACCTTCACTTTCAATTTCAAGGACGTAGTAATACATCACTCCATATTTGAACCGGCAATGCATTATTGGCTCATTACTTGTTTAGTCCCATGTGCCATGAGGCCCATGACTAACCCGTTGACGGTCTAAACCAGCACGTATACCGTCCTATGGCTAGCATTAACCATACCACCTTTTGCTTCAACTCGATTGTCGATCCAGCCTATGTGTGATTTGTTAATTTTAGGATACTATACGGTTTTTGTCCTGAGAATTTGATCTAGTGGTATGAGGCCTACCTTCCTTAGTGGAGGCACAGGTTCGATTCCTGTTTAGGCCATTTTCGACAGACATCTATGTGAAGGGATAAATCGGGCTTAATTCACTGAAATTGGAATCTGAATACTATGTAAATATCATATTTGTTATGGGAATTCAAAGGAATTAAAAAAAAATCAGAAAATCATAAGAATACTTTGAGGATGTTAACAAAATAAACTTGACCTTTTAAAACTACAAAAACAGCTGTTTAACTTAGAAATTTTTACATATTTCCCCCTCTTAAGCCTCCTTATTACATATTTCCCCAAGCCATAAAATCAATTACATATTTCCCCCTTTTTTGTGAAATTACCTGATTACCCTCAAATATATCCTGCGTGTATATCCCATTCGCATAATCAATTCATTAAACCCTACACAGAACACGGCGTTTCTTCTTTCCCCCACCAAAGCGACGTTCATCTTCAGGTATGTATCTCTTCATCATCGATTATAACTTCAGGTATCTATCTGTTCATCATCGATTATAACTGGTTCTTCGATTATTACTGGTTCGATTCATACTATTTATCGATTAAATGGAGTCTTTTTATATCTGGTTCGATTATTAAAGGTATTACGTTTACATACGATTATTTGATTAAAAAAGGTAGCTTGCAATGTAGGTAGTGGAAAAGGTGACCTGAGATATATTTGATTAAAAAAAGGTAGGTTGCAAAAAGGTAATCTTGAAACAACCTTTGTACAGCGACAAGGTTTTTTAAAGTTTGAAAGGTGTGATATATTTGTACATAAGAATTTTACTACAGTAATGGTTTTTTAAAGTTAGAAAGATGTGATATATTTGTAGTTGATAACCAGTAGATAACTATCATTATGTATGTAATTTTACTACAGTAATGGTGCTTATGTATATGAATCAGGTGCTTTGTATGGAAGATGATATGGAAAATAATTCAGTTACACCAACTTGGGAGAATGGGGCAGAATCACCAATATTGCTTGAGAATGTTGTTGGCCAAGGATCAGCTAAGTACAAGATAAAATTAAAATATGGAGGTTACTTTCGGTTAGCTAAGAACTCATACAAAAAACGTTATTGTTTTGGCTTTCAAAAATGTCTTAACATTGACACTTGTATATACGACTTTGATGATTTGAATGAAGAAGTTGCCACTCATTATCCTCCGGATCCGGAGCTATCCTTTTCAGTTTTTTATGTCGACAAATACGCTACTAAGCAAAAATTTGTGAAGGTTGATTCGAATGACAACTTTAAATTAATGCTTAGTATGTACGAAGTTGAGAAAGAGTTAACCATTTATGTGACGATGAATAATAATGTCGAGACAAGCTCGGTGCAAGAAACGTAAATTTTAGTTTAGATACATTTTAAATATGTTTAGATACATTTTAAACATGTTTTTTTTATAGGGAATCGGATGATGCTCATGATGAAGAAGATGAGGAGGATGAATCAGTAACTTTTAGTACAGATGATGAAGTTGGGCATGCAAATTCTGAACCGGTCACTGTTAGCAGCAAGAATGGAACTATTAAAGTTAACTCCACGTTTGATAATGTGATAGAGTTTAGAAAAGCATTGTCCCATTATGCAATCGTGAATGAATTTGCATACTTTAGTGAGAAAAGTAAACCTACACGGGTCACAACAAGGTGTAGTGACTTACAATGCAAATGGAGGATACATGCTTTTGTTATGCAAGACGAAATTTCATTTGAGGTAAGTGTATTGATATAACTAATTTTAAAATTAGAATCTAAAAATATTTTTAATAGAATGTACATTTTATTAAAATTCTGTAGGTTAAGAAATTGGTCGAACCACATTCTTGTACTAGAAGCAACAAAGGTGCTAATAAGGTGACAACACAAGGATGGGTTGCAAGTGTGGTTAGAGATAAGTTGAAATGCGATGGGGATGTCTCAATTAAAGAACTCCACAAGTGCGTTAAGATAAATTTCAATGTTGATCTACCCTACATGAAAATCTTTCGAGGTAAAGAACAAGCTTATAGCGATTTGTACGGGAATTGGGAAGACTCATTCATAAAGACGAATGATTTTAAAGAGGAACTATTAAGGCGAAACCCGGGAAGCGTTGTCGAAGTGTACTTGTCGGGTTTGGCAGGTAAAAGGTGTTCCGTGTGTGCATGCTACATCTTTTATTATTTTCACAAGGGATGTTAACTGGGACATGTATGTTGATCCATTTTATACTGTTGAGAAGTTTAAATTAGCTTATGCTTTAGAAGTTGCTCCAATGCCTACAAAGGATCAATGGGTGTATATAGATAACGAGGAGAAAATATACCCACCTGCAATCAAACGTCCACCTGGGAGACCAAGAAAGAACAGAATTAGTCCAGGTGACGAGCCTAAAAAACGACAAAAATGTCCACGATGTGGTGAGTATGGACACCGTGAAAAGACATGCAAAAACTCAGCACCTGAAGATCCTACACAACAAGCCTCAACAATTAAAAGGGGACGAGGAAAAAGTACAAAAAAGACGTGAAAGTAATTAGTCAAAGATGAATGGAATTTATGTTTTTTGAACGGAATTTATGTTTTTTTGAACATAATTATTATGAACGGAATTTATGTTTTTATTATTATGAACGGAATTTATGTTTTGTACTTTTTGGTTTTATATTTTTATCATAGTAAACAGGGGCGAAGTATAGAAGAATTTGGGTGATAATACATAAATTGGGTAAATATGTAATTGATTTTACATATTAGAGTGGGGAAATATGTAAATATTCATTTACTAGTTCATTAAGGGTAAAATAGTCATAAATAAGTGTCATTTTAATGAAAAGGGGAAATATGTAATATATATCAGTTAGGGAGGGGAAATATGTAATTGATTTTATGGTTTGGGTAAATATGTAATAAAGCAGCTTAGGAGGGGGAAATATGTAAAAAGCCCTTTAACTTTCGTTATTTTCAATTTACAATAACTTCCACCTGATCAGGACACGTGTCGCCATTCATGGACGGGTTATACACTCGATTAAAATCCAATGCGACGGATTGAAATTAGGGATGAGATCGGTACGATACCGGTACCGTACCGGTATCGATACCGTAAATACCGTTACCGAAATTGAAGAAATATGGATACCGATTACCGTACCGTATTTATAGATTCGGTACCGGTACGGTACCGGTATTTCGGTACTTTACCACATTGGTACCGCTTTGGTGAAACCCATTGTTTTACCTAAAAAAATATAATGTGCAACCCATCCATCTATAATTAACTAAACTAGAGTAATATACAGAGGAATGTAAATGAAAGGTAAACATATTAAACATCCATGGTTTCGACTTTTAACCAATTCCAAGACACCATCAAGTTCGACAAAAGGGGTTTCTTCAACAATAGTGTCGTCTCCTTACACAACCAACCACAAAGATATTAAAATTTTAAAAATAAGAAAAAAGATATTGATAATTTATAACCAAACCATTAAAAAATGAACTTACTTCAATGGATTCCATGCTTTTTACCGATGGTTATTAAATTCGGTATTAATACCGGTATTTACCGAAAAATACCGGTACCGATACCGTTTTTTACCGATACCGAATTTTGAAAAATCTATTACCGATACCGGTACCGTTTATGATCGGTACGGTACGGCATCGGTACGGTACCGGTATGGTACCGGTACGGTACCGGTATTTCGGTAAAAAATCTCATCCCTAATTGAAATCTCATGCGTGACGCGCCACTTTAAATTAAAAAAATAATCCGTCGGGCATTTGCGCAACAGATTTGTTGGGCAAGGATGAATCCACTACGTCAAAATAATCGAATCTACTGTGCCTTTTTAAATTTATTACGCCAAAAAACACTTGGCGCACTTTGATTTATTAGTATTTTTTTATAAGCCAACACTATTTTGTTAATGATCTATCTTAAAATAGATATTTTCTTTTTTTTTTAGAATAGAAAAAAAAATTACTAGGAAAACTGCAATTGCGGTGGAGAGTTAAACTATTGTTTGGTGAATTATTCACCGATTAAAAGAGTAATAATAATGCTACATAATAATTTACCTCTTGCCATTAAACCCAATAAATCCAACCGTCAAATTAAATAAAATAAAATTCAACCACTTTTATTTATTTACCACCTTTAATTTCATTACCATTTGGGGTCCTCAATTATCCCCAAAATTTACTAACCTCATGAATGTGTCCCCATAACCAAAACCCTATAAAACCCCATCAATTGTTTCATCCACAAACACAACAGTCTAGTTCTCACCCATGGCTATGTCTTTATGTACCACAAGTGTTGGTCTCATTTTTACCATATTACTATCATTAACACCTTTTGTTCCTAGAGCCGAAGCCGCACCACGTGCATTTTTCGTGTTCGGGGACTCGTTAGTTGATAGTGGCAACAACAATTACTTGGCCACCACTGCCCGAGCCGATGCACCTCCTTATGGTATTGATCACCCGAGCCATCGAGCCACTGGACGGTTCTCCAATGGCTACAACATTCCTGACCTTATCAGTTAAGTTTCATGTTTAATTAACTATATATCACACTAATTGCCTAACGTGTTCAAGATATATTAACTTGGCTTATGTTTGACCACAGGTCAACGCATCGGGTCTGAACCCACATTGCCCTACCTGAGCCCAGAGCTCAACGGGCAAAAACTTCTCGTCGGGGCCAACTTTGCGTCCGCGGGAATTGGAATACTAAACGATACCGGAATCCAATTTGTAAGCTTTTAAAGAACTCGTTTCAATAGTTTTAGAGATATATTTGGATCTGATTGTATTATTATATTTATATATTTAGTTTATAATTAAGTAGTCATTTTACAACTAGATAATTTTTAAGTAAATATATAATTATATCAATATAGTAATGCAGTCATACTCAAATATATCTCTAATACTAATAGCTTCTAGCTATAAATGAGATTTTATTGTATCTGAAATAACTCAAGTATATTTTTATTTAGATATCTAAATAAAAAGATTCTTGAATTATCCTGACACAGTAAAATGACTAGAATCTCACTCATAACTAAAAGTTATTGGTGACGGAAAATATCATTCAACAATACTCTTTATTTTTTTTCAGGTGAACATAATTCGTGCACCAATGCAACTCGACTACTTTGAACAATACCAACAACGAGTTAGCGCGCTCATAGGAGCACAAAAAACGAGACAACTTGTAAACAATGCGCTAGTGCTCGTGACACTTGGTGGCAATGACTTTGTAAACAACTATTACTTAGTCCCGTTATCTGCTCGCTCGCGTCAATACAGTCTTCAAGATTATGTTCCTTTTATAATATCCGAATATAGAAAACTTTTATTGGTATGTATTCAAGTTCATATAATCATATACAAGTTTACAACCACAATATTTTTATACATTTTGTGTGAATGTAGAGGCTGTATGACTTGGGGGCAAGGAGGGTGCTCGTGACTGGAACCGGTCCATTAGGGTGCGTGCCAGCCGAACTGGCTCAACATAGTCGAAACGGTGAATGTGCACCCGAGCTTCAAAGGGCTGCATCTTTGTTCAACCCGCAGCTAGACGATATGCTTATTGGTCTTAATAAAGAACTTGGTAGTCATGTGTTTGTTGGTGTAAACACAAGGAAGATGCACAATGATTTCATGAGCAATCCAGGAGCTTATGGTGAGTTTGTATATTATTTGATATAATCGAAAAATTATATTTAATTATTATAAAATTTTGAAAAAAATATATATGTATTTTTTAAAAATATTAGAATTAATTACATGGTTAGTACATGAGGTTTACTTATTTTGCCGTTTTGATACCTATTTTTTAGAAATTATACAATTGGTACCAACTTTTACAAATTGTTTCACCATTAGTACTTGTGGTTGTAGAATTTATTACATGGTTAGTACATGTGATGTACTTATGGTGAAATGATTTTGTAAAAATTGGTACCAATTGTGTAATTGTCAATAAATAGGTATGAAAGTCACAAAATAGACAAACCACGGGTACTAACCATGTAATTAATTCAAAATGTTATTTATAAAATTAATCTAATAAAAAAATGTATATTACCCAACCGTCGAATACCCCACTCGCCCACTTGGTCGACCTCATCCCCCTACAAAAACGAAGGGCCAAAAACGCCCCAACAAAAGAGGGTCGGATGTCACACCATCCCAAAAAAGGGGGTCGGATGGCTCTATTGGACATGCTCTAAGTAACTTACTTTTTTTGTTTGTAGGGTTTGTCACTTCGAAAATAGCATGTTGCGGACAAGGACCATACAATGGGATCGGACTTTGTACACCATTGTCTAACGTATGCCCGAACCGAGATGCTTATGCATTTTGGGATGCATTTCATCCATCTGAGAAGGCAAGCAGACTTATTGTAGATCAGATTATGAAGGGAACAACTGAGTACATGAAACCCATGAATCTAAGTACCATTTTGGCTTTAGATTCTAATCAGCTCTAGTTCTAGCTACCTATTTTGTGTGTATCTAGAAGAGGATATGATACTCCAAATTTATGTCTTTATTTTCTTGAGTTATGTTTGATCCATATGTGTTATGATCTTAGTTGAGGGTGCTTATTGTTCCTATCTTTTTGGGTTTAATAACTAAGATTAATTAATCATTGGGTTTATTTGATACTAGGTTAGAACCCCGTGTATTACACGGGTTGAATAAATGTAATTTTATATATTAAATAATAAAAAGTTATATCTTTATGAACCCCATATATTGTACGGGTTAAATAAATGTAATTTTATATTTCAAATAATAAAAAATAGTTATATCTTTAAAAACCATTTATATTACACAGATTAAATAAATGTAATTTTGTATACTAAATACTAAAGACGTCGTATCTTTAAAAAAACCCGTGTATAATCGGGTTGAATAAATCTACCAAATAATAAAAATATTACATCCTTAAAAACTCGGTATGTTACACGTGTTGAATAGATCTAAAAAAATTTATATCTTTAAAAACCATATGTATTACACATATTAAAGAAATGTAATTTTGTATATTAAATACTAAAAACGTCGTATCTTTAAAAACCCCGTGTATAGTCGGGTTGAAAAAACTACCAAATAAAAAAAATTGTATCCTTAAAAAACTCGTGTATTACACGTGTTGAATAAATCTAATTTTACATAACAAATGATAAAAAAGTTATATCTTTAAAACTTCGTGTATTACACGTGTTATATAAATGTAACTTTGTATAGTAAATAATAAAAAAAGTTATATTTTAAAAAACTCCGCGTTTTACACAAGTTTAATAAATATAATTTTGTATACCAATTAATAAAAAAAGTTATATTTTAATAAATTAGGATAACATTTAATATTAACTTATTATTTATATATATATTTAATATAAGATAAGTAGAAAAGAGAGGTACTTGTTTTAAAAATATATTAAATTAACAATTTAGATTTGAGAATAATATTTTATTAAAGTATGATAAGATTTAATATTAATTTATTATTTATTTATTTAGTTAATAAGATAAGTATAGATTTGAGGATACCTTCTATGAATGACACGTGTACAAAACTTGGTTTCTTTTATTATAGTAGATAGATTAATTATATCATATTACTCGGTCTCTATCTTTGTCTTTTTTATTCAATTTACTGCTGATTAAAATTACGAGGATACAACAAAAATGTAAGGATAATAGATTGGAGAAAAAAAAACAAGTGTTTTTAAGGATAAATGCAGTGTTGAGGAGACATCATTTATCCTTAAAAACACTTGTTTTTTTCTCGGGTCTAGAATCCTTCACAAACATCCTTACATTTTCGTGTCATCATCACATTTCACATTAATTAATTTTTTCATAACCAAATTATTTATTTATTCTTAGGGACTGTTTGTTTACCTCTTAATGGAGCTCTTAATGGTTCAGACCTATTACTGGTTCAGCACTTAATGGTTCAGTCTGTTTGTTTCACAAGCAAATGTCTGAATGGTTTAGACATTTCCTCTGAATGGTTAAGAATTATACATAGTCTGAATGGTTAAGACCTCTAATCTGAATTGGTCAGACATTTGCCTCTGAGCGGTTAAACATTATATTGGCTCTAATGGTTCAGACCTCTTACTGGTTCAGCACTTAATGATTCAGACCTCTTACTAGTTCAGCACTTAGGGTGGGGGGTATGGTTAATCACTTTAGGGTGATTGAGTGATTCTCTACCCAATAATATTATGTCATGTCAACTCCCAATTCCACTCCCCATTTTGCACTCAATCACTAGGTATGGTTAATCACTCTAGGGTGTTTGAGTTATATATTTTTTATTTTCTAGAAATTATAAACTATGCATAAATAAATAAATAAAACATATTTTAAACTAAATAAAAGTACTTTTAATTAAAAAAAACACATTACATTTAAAACTAAAAAATTAAACCATAATAAACCTAATATTTAGAAATTGCATGGCCAATTATATTTTTTTTGCGATATCTCGTTTCTCTCTCCAAAATAAACGGCAATATCTCGGGTGGAGCATGGTCGTGTGGCTCAGTAAATGTCTTCAAATCCCGATCATACATAAGTTGTTTCACCGCCTCGCGTTGTTCCACCACTAACGCTATGGTGTCTTCCTCGCGTTTCTTTCTTATATTCGTCAACTCTATCGCCCGTGCTTTTTTTTCTTCTTTCATAAGAGTGTGTATTGCGCGAGCTTCTCGGTGAGGGCCTCTTGGCTATCGTTTGATGATGTTGCAGGCCACTTTTCTTTCTTTTTTTGTCTTGTTGGTGAGGGATCTACGTTTATGTCCGGTATATCGATCGGTGACTCAGTTCCCGGTGTACCCGTATTGTAGTTATCCGAATCGGACGACGTTCTTTTTTGTCCCAAAGTTCCACTATCTTCACCCAACAATGGTACCGGTGCCCATTTGTCATGTTTACGAACGACCTCTCATGCCTCAATATGTTGAAAACCACTCGGATATTTGGGTTTGAAATCACTTAAAGCCCTATTCATGACGTCGAGGTCGCTACACCCACTACCACGAATACGATCCTACATAGATAACAAATATAAAGTAAAAAAAAATTAAACGTAAACAATGTTATGGAAAATATTTTTTAAATGTTCAAATAAAATATTACCACTTGATGCCAAAGACCGTTGAAGTGGTTTATCTTAGTCAACATAGGCATCCATTTTGAACGTACTTGATGAACTGTTCGAGTACTTCCGCCGACCGTTTCGTTGTAATGGTCAAGAACTTTTTTTCCAAAAATTGTCCCCTTTTTGTGCATTTCCTTGTTTCTTGTTTAAAGAACAATGAACCCATGCATTGGCTAAAGCCTCTTCATGTTTTTTCGTCCAAGTTTGACGCTCCGCTTTGACTCCCTTTTGTTTCAGCTCACTTGCTTCACCAATATCACCATCTTCATCCTCATATTCTTCTTCGTCCTCGCCACTATCTACATCCAAATGTTGTGTTTCGGGGATAACCTCTAAATCTTGGTCTTCATCGTAGATAGGAAGTGGGCGCTCGACATTCTCTCTTGGTGATTGAATTGGCGGGGTCCTAAATGCAAATGGATTGAACTCGGTTAGGTGTGAAAATATTTGTGGTGGAAAATTAGGTTGGGTGCTAAAAAAATTGGTTGTGAAGTTTGGGGGTAAAAAAATTGAGGTTGAGAGGTTGGTGAATATCCGTAGGAGGTTTGAACCGGTGCACTTGGACCTCTAAAATCACCTTGTCTCGTTTGCGAAACCTTTTTTCTTGAATCCGATCCTCGGCTAGCGGAACCTTTTTTCTTGGGTTCACCTTTGTTTTGTTTATCCATGGTGTTTGTGGGTTTAGAAAGAGAGATGTTTTGAAAGAGTTGTGTGTTTTAAATTGATTGAAAATTGTGGGTTTTATATAAAATATGGAACGGTCAAAAAAATTTATGCAATGTCAATATGCAACGGTCGAAAAGATAAGCAACGGTCAAAAAAAAGCAAAGGTCAAAGATGGGCACACCTTTCTCATCAATCACATTCGGTGACTATACACCGATTTTGCTCACCGAAATCAATCATCAACGCGGTGTGGTCATCGATCGGTAACTCCCCATCCCCGATGAAGTCCCCGCAAACCACACCGCGTCTTGCCATGAATTGATAAGAAAGTTTATATGTGTGTGGAGCTGAGCCTTTACAATATTCTTTGTACGTCTCTCTATTGCATACGCTATATAAGTTTGTTTCTTGTTGATGACGTGGGTAGCTCAAAGCTTAGTAAGCTGATAAGAACGCAAAATGGCTTAAAAGGTTAAAAGCCAAAAAGGTTCAAAAGTAAGCAGCTGTCATAAGAATCAAAAGGAATTCCTCGCCAAAATAAACGACAACATCTCGGGTGGAGCATGGTCGTGTGGCTCAGTAAATGTCTTCAAATCCCGATCATACATAAGTTGTTTCACCGCCTCGCGTTGTTCCGCCACTAACGCTATGGTGTCTTCCTCGCGTTTCTTTCTTATATTCGTTAACTCTATCGCCCGTGCTTTTTTTTTCTTCTTTCATAAGAGTGTGTATTGCGCGAGCTTCTCGGTGAGGGCCTCTTGGCTATCGTTTGATGATGTTGCGGGCCTCTTTTCTTTCTTTTTTTGTCTTGTTGGTGAGGGATCTACGTTTATGTCCGGTACATCGATCGGTGACTCAGTTCCCGGTGTACCCGTATTGTAGTTATCCGAGTCGGACGACGTTCTTTTTTGTCCCGAACTTCCACTATCTTCACCCAACAATGGTACCGGTGCCCATTTGTCATGTTTACGAACGACCTCCCATGCCTCAATATGTTGAAAACCACTCGGATATTTGGGTTTGAAATCACTTGAAGCCCTATTCATGACGTCGAGGTCGCTACACCCACTACCACGAATACGATCCTATATAGATAACAAATATAAAGTAAAAAAAATTAAACGTAAACAATGTTATGGAAAATATTTTTTAAATGTTCAAATAAAATATTACCACTTGATGCCAAAGACCGTTGAAGTGGTTTATCTTAGTCAACATAGGCATCCATTTTGAACGTACTTGATGAACTGTTCGAGTACTTCCGCCGACCGTTTCGTTGTAATGGTCAAGAACTTTTTTCCAAAAATTGTCCCCTTTTTGTGCATTTCCTTGTTTCTTGTTTAAAGAACAATGAACTCATGCCTTGGCTAAGGCCTCTTCATGTTTTTTCGTCCAAGTTTGACGCTCCGCCTTGACTCCCTTTTGTTTCAGCTCACTTGCTTCACCAATATCACCATCTTCATCCTCATATTCTTCTTCGTCCTCGCCACTATCTACATCCAAATGTTGTGTTTCGGGGACAACCTCTAAATCTTGGTCTTCATCGTAGATAGGAAGTGGGCGCTCGACATTCTCTCTTGGTGATTGAATTGGTGGGGTCCTAAATGCAAATGGATTGAACTC
Organism: Helianthus tuberosus; assembly: GCA_030545235.1. Classification (NCBI taxonomy): domain Eukaryota; kingdom Viridiplantae; phylum Streptophyta; class Magnoliopsida; order Asterales; family Asteraceae; genus Helianthus; species Helianthus tuberosus. The sequence goes on along the minus strand of CM060369.1, from coordinate 29,727,077 downwards.
GGTTGGGTGTGAAAATATTTGTGGTGGAAAATTAGGTTGGGTGCTAAAAAAAATTGGTTGTGAAGTTTGGGGGTAAAAAAATTGAGGTTGAGAGGTTGGTGAATATCCGTAGGAGGTTTGAACCGGTGCACTTGGACCTCTAAAATCACCTTGTCTCGTTTGCGAAACCTTTTTTCTTGAATCCAATCCTCGGCTAGCGGAACCTTTTTTCTTGGGTTCACCTTTGTTTTGTTTATCCATGGTGTTTGTGGGTTTACAAAGAGAGATGTTTTGAAAGAGTTGTGTGTTTTAAATTGATTGAAAATTGTGGGTTTTATATAAAATATGGAACGGTCAAAAAAATTAATGCAATGTCAATATGCAACGGTCGAAAAGATAAGCAACGGTCAAAAAAAAAGCAACGGTCAAAGATGGGCACACCTTTCTCATCAATCACATTCGGTGACTATACGCCGATTTTGCTCACCGAATACCCACTCACCGAAATCAATCATCAACGCGGTGTGGTCACCGATCGGTAACTCCCCATCCCCGATGAAGTCCCCGCAAACCACACCGCCCACCCTTAACCATTCAGAAGTTGCCAAACAGCCCCTTAGCCTTTACAACCCAAATTCAATTGCCTGGGTTATCTTACGATGTATTAATTCGAGTCTTGCCATGAATTGATAAGAAAGTTTATATGTGTGTGGAGCCGAGCCTTTACAATATTCTTTGTACGTCTCTCTATTGCATACGCTATATAAGTTTGTTTCTTGTTGATGACGTGGGTAGCTCAAAGCTTAGTAAGCTGATAAGAACGCAAAATGGCTTAAAAGGTTAAAAGCCAAAAAGGTTCAAAAGTAAGCAGCTGTCATAAGAATCAAAAGGAACGAGACAGTGTCCAGCCACATCGTACTTTACGTGTGGACTCTCCCATCCAGCAGCAAGGCGCGCATGTGGGAGAGTGAACTCTATTATCCGCATGTCTAAAGTCTTTCATTAACCAAAAAGGGCAAGTCCTACACTGCAGCCAGTGGCGGATCTAGAAAATCCGCCAAGCCGTAACGTTTTATAAATAAGCCGTAACGAAATCGAAAAAACCTCAAATTTTTCCAAAATTTACACTAATTTTCCAATTTTTTCCGCGGCAAGCCGTAGCGGGCGTTTCCCCCCGGCATAAGGTAGCTCCGCCCCTGACTGCAGCCTTGGATCGAGAGTCAAGTGCTTCTCCTTATAGAATATCATTTCTTCTATAAATAGCAGACCCCCTTGACTCAATCACACACACCATATTCTCCTTTCTCTCTCTCTCTAGATCTTGCACCTTGCTTGATCTATTCTTCACTTCAAACATTAAACAACAGTAAAACATAAACATTCTGGGTTGAAGATCCTTCAATCCAGGATTCAAAACGATAATTACAACTCGATCCAACTCCATGTACTGCAAACGTGAGGAGACCCCACGACCTGCGTTAGGCTAATTGACACCCTTGAACCCTTTTACCTCGTAGCTCCGTCTCGCTATTATCCTTGGTTATTTGTTGTAGCAACACTTGTGATCTCTATCTCATTACATACAATTTAACAAGCCCAACAAGCCCACATAAAAATGAATTTGACAACATAAGCATTCTAGATTTGAACTAATCTTAAAAGTATAGTATAGATCCATACGGTGAATTTTTTGTATGAGTAGTTTGCTTGGAAAGGAGAACGGTACAAGTATTTTTTGGAGCTACTTACACTTCTAGACGTTTCACATCCTCAAGAGCAAACATATGACAAACCCAACAACGATTTTTAGAGACGAACTTAGCAAGTTCGTTATTTTTATCCAAGTTCGTTTGCCACACTAGCAAACTATAAAAACCATTGTCAGACTTGTCATGGGTTCTCTCACAAAGATAGCAATCTTGAAATACCAAAAAAAAACACTAGAACTATCTGGTTTTTTTTTTTTTTTCCTAAACACCCTTTTTACTCTTTTGGGTGGGGAATGTTTTGTTGCCACTCAAGCTTGATCCTATTTATTTAATTATTCTTTTCTTTAATCATTCAACAATGCATGTGTGAAAAACTAAGGGCGGACCCATGTTGATGATTGGGTGGGCAGACACACCTTTTGGGAAAAAAAATAGTATATTTTTTAGACAAAAAACTCAATCGCACTTCTTGAAAAATATGGTTGAACCTCTCATTCGCACTTTCAGAAAATAATTAATGGGTCTGCTACCGGAAAAAACACGTCCATTCATTTCACTTTACCATTTGTCACACACGTACAAAAAGCTAGATCCACTCATTTCACACAAGTACACAACTCTAAACGTACACTTTAAATTCTTAAAACTTGGCACAATCACAAACACAAGTTCAATACTATATTCTAGTACACTCGAACCTTAAAACTTGCACCATAAAACACTTGCCAAAGACAAGAGTAGCTAGCATTTAGAGATCTAAACTTCCAAACCCAGAAAAAAAAAATGGTGATATCATTCTTGCCAACACTCTTATTTCCACAACCATCTTCATTGTTCGTCACCGCAATGTCGATATTAAGCTGTCTTTCACTCGCACACGGCGGATACATGGAAACCAAAGGCAAACACATCCAGTATTCCAAGTTCTTTAATGTCGCAAATTCGAAGAAACCAATGAAGGATCAAGATATCAAGTTGGCTAGTAGAAATGGGATGTTGTTACTCTATACACCCGCGTTCCTCGTGGGTCTTGTTTCTTTCGTGGCTTTTCGCGGTCAAGATCTTCGACTCTTAATGGTTATATCTGCTCTTACCATTCATTTCTTCAAGAGGGTCATTGAGGTAAAGTTGTTTGAGAACCAGTCAATTCATGCATGCTGTTTTCACTGCTTCTTTTGTGCATCTACTCTATTAATTCAAGTATATTTTTACATTATTTTAGAATAGATAAATAGGTATTTATTTCTATAAAGTATATATAAAATGATTAAAAATATTTTCTTGTTATGTATAATTTTTTTAATGAAATACAAAACTAGCCTAATCAGGGGCACCGCGCGCCCGGGTGTGGGGGGGGGGGGGTTCGCTTAGCAGTGTTATATGTGTAGTTTTCGTATAGAAGGTTTTGGGTATATACGTTTTCGACCCCCCGTCATTCGGGTCAAGCTTCGCCACTTTGCCTAATGTAACATTTCATGTAAATAAGTGAATACTGTTTTTTATACAAATTATATAAAACAAACTATGTAGATTTAGTCGGTGGCGTCTCTGAGAATTCACGTACCCTGTTCGAGCTCGAAAAATGTGCCCATATGCTTTAACGAAAATTGTTTTTTTTTTTTTTTTTTTAAATCATATTAGCATTGGGTTGGGCCCAATAAATCTAATGTTAAGTTGGGTAAATTATAAAGCATAAAAAGATATTGAGTAAATTGCCATTTTAGTCCCTGAGTTTTGTCTAAATTTGCCACTTTGATCCAAATAGTTTTTTTTCCCCTCTGAGTCCCTGACTTTTACATTTTGTTGTCATTTTGATCATTTTGTCTAACTCCATCCAAAAACCCAGTTTGTACTTAATCACTAATGTTTTCAGTTGCCATTTTGATCCAATTCCAAAAAATCAAAAAAATTCCAAAAAATTCTAAAAAATCCAAAAATCATTAAATGTTTCGGCACGAACCGTTTCGACCCGTACCGTATCGAACCGAACCGTTTCGACGCGAACCGTTTCGACGCGAACGGTTCGACGCGAACGGTTCGGTTCGAAACGGTTTGGGTTCGATACGGTACGGACTCGAAATGGTTCGCGTCGAAACGGTTCGGTTCGATACGGTTCGATACGGTACGGGTCGAAACGGTTCGGTTCGAAACGGTTCGCGTCGAAACGGTACGGTTCGAAACGGTACGGGTCGAAACGCTTCGTGTCGAAACGGTTCGGGTACGAAACGGTACGGGTCGAAACGGTACGGTTCGATACGGGTCGAAACGGTACGGTTCGAAACGGTACGGGTCGAAACGCTTCGCGTCGAAACGGTTCGGGTTCGAAACGGTACGGGTCGAAACGGTACGGGTCGAAACGCTTCGCGTCGAAACGGTTCGGCTCGATACGGTACGGGTCGAAACGGTTCGCGTTGAAACGGTACGGTTCGAAACGGTACGGGTCGAAACGGTACGGGTCGAAACGGTTCGGTTCGAAACGGTTCGCGTCGAAACGGTACTGTTCGAAACGGTACGGGTCGAAACGCTTCGCGTCGAAACGGTTCGGGTTCGAAACGGTACGGGTCGAAACGGTACGGTTCGATACGGTACGCGTCGAAACGGTTCGGTTCGAAACGGTACGGTTCGAAACGGTACGGGTCGAAACGGTTCGTGCCGAAACATTTAATGATTTTTGGATTTTTTAGAATTTTTTTGATTTTTAGATTTTTTTGAATTTTTTAGAATTTTTATGATTTTTTTATTTTTAGATTTTTTTGGAATTTTTTTGATTTTTTGGAATTTTTTTGATTTTTTGGAATTGGATCAAAATGGCAACTGAAAACATTTTTTAAGGAAATCCCCAAAATACCCCTGTTACAAACTGGGTTTTTGGATGGAGTTAGACAAAATGATCAAAATGGCAACAAAATGTAAAAGTCAGGGACCCAGAGGGGAAAAAAAACTATTTGGATCAAAGTGGCAAATTTGGACAAAACTCAGGGACTAAAATGGCAATTTACTCAAAGATATTTGATAATAGGCCTCTATATTGGATTTGTATGAGTTTACATTTTTTTTTAAATAACATATATATATCGAATTTTTTTTAAAATCCCGTACCCCTCGAAATCACGGGCCTTGTGCGGAAGTCCTCCCCACACACCATAAGAGCCTCCCATGGATTTAGTGTAAATTAAGAAAATTTAAATGCAAATTTAATAGTAAATAGAAAATACACTTGTACCTATTGCTTTAAATATAATATGTTTTTTTTCCTCTCCCGTTATAGATGAATTTTGATTATCTTTTATGCAGCACGTATATATTATTATACAATTCTCGTAGTTTTAAGTTTTTTTTTTTTGGGTAAAGCGTAGTTTTAAGTTGTATATTGACACATCCCCAAGTAGTCTTATGTTAAAAAAGGTGTTTAATTACCATGCCTATATTGTCATTTAAGCAATTAGTGTTTTTCTCTGTTTTTAGGTGCTTTTAGTTCACAACTATAGCGGTTACATGGCACTTGAAGCTGCAATACCGATCACTTTAAGTTACACCATCTCTACGGCGACAATGATTTACGCACAATGCCTATCCAAAGCATATGTTGAGCCGTTAGTCGATCTCAAATACGTTGGAGCTACGTTGTTCTTGATTGGAATAACCGGAAACTTTTACCATCATTGGATTCTTTCAAATCTAAGAAAGAAGGGTGATAAAGAGTATAAAATCCCAAATGGAGGATTGTTTAATTTGGTCATATGCCCACACTATCTGTTTGAGATTCTAGAGTTCATAGGAATCGCTTGCATATCGCAAACAATGTATTTGGTTTCGTTCACTATTGGCACGATATGCTACTTGATGGGAAGAAGTTTGGCTACAAGAGAATGGTACGTTTTGAAGTTTGGGGAGAAGTTTAACAAGGATGTCAAGGCTCTAATTCCATATATTTTTTAAATATTTTGAGAATGCAATTTATAATAAAGTTGTATAAGGAATGTATTTGGTTTGTTGCCATATTGGTTGTGGGCTGAGTCAACTTGACAAAAGTGGACGGTGTGGTATGAAACTATGAATTGTTGTTTTCAACTTTGATATGTTCAAGTACAAAATTAAACAATTTTCATAAGTAATTTAACCATGGCCTTTATTCAAAAATAATGCTATACGTAGAATTTAACATAAACACACGACTTAACAATCCCGCCACGATTACAGTCTGTTGAATTGTTCTTTTAATAGATTCAATCAAAGTCCTACCGAGATGGATATGCTTTGGTTGTTTTCTTGCAAGCCAATGTTTGGTTTTAAAGTTTAACAAGTACAAATGGAAAGATGGCATTGAGTTGTTCAACAAGATGGTAGAATCCAGATGCTAAAACATAGACCATCTTGGTGGATTCACTTTGAAAAGAAGGGAAGATCGAAAAGGCTGCCAAAATGAAGTCGATGTTTCGGAAAGTGGTGAAGGCTGGCCGATGTTGGCCCTTGCGTCAATTTGGTTTATGGGTACTGTTTGCAAGGTAGATTACAGACCGAGAAGGTGGTGGATCTGATGATTGCCAACAAGCGTGAGCCAACCATGCATACATATAACATCATGATCAACGGTTCTTGTAGGAAACAAAGGGGCCTTAAAGGTGTTCAATGATATGACTCAACGAAACCTGGTTGCTAATACACCATCACATACACTATCTATGGGCAATCTTGCAACAATGTACAGTTGCAGATGATAAAAGTTGAATCAATATGGCATAACACAGAAATCTCATATACCTAGTTTTGTATGATAAAGTCACAAAATATAGAACGGGTGAATTGAAGTTAAAGAACACAAACTATACCTCTATACAACACGAACCCAAAACTTATGCATGGTTGTCTAAAAGATACAGTCGAATAAAAGTTGAGAGGGGGAAATATATAACCTAAACTACATCACCTCAAGGAGGATGCTACACAAAGAAAGAGTATGCGCTTCTATATGATATGATCGGCTACCTTTTTTCACAAAGAATTACACATCTACCAGAAGTTCGATTATGCTTGCATTCTCTTGCTGCTAGGTTCATGTGGTTTGATTCATGCTTTTCCCCCGTACACGTCTTCACCATATAATTTCTCTAACTTAGTTGTAGATTCTAACCGGTTTTTCAAATGTGTGACGGTTCTGCACAAACCATTACTCCATTGTTACAACTAATCATATACAGAAATTTGCTTTGCTTTACACCCGAAACAACTAAGCTGTAAAATGCTATTTTTGTCCCTAGGTTTGGCCACTTTTGCGACTTTCGTCCAAAAGTTTGTTTTTCTGCATCTGGATCCAAAAGGTTTGAAATCTTTGCCATTTTCATCCGGCTCGATAAGATCCATTTATCTCCGTTTAGTCGGGTATTTTCGTCTTTTTTGTTAACTTAAAGGGCAATTCGGTCTTTTGATTACTTGTACATTATGCTAAATGCTTGTACATAAAGTGAAAAAGACCGAATTACCCATTAAGTTAACAAAAAAGACGGAAATGCCCCTGGCTTAACAAAGAAAAATGGATGGAATTAACTAGCCGGATGAAAATGGCAAGATTTCAAACCTTTTGGATCCAGATGTGAAAGAACAAACCTTTGGACGAAAGTCACAAAACTGGCCAAACCTCAGGGACGAAAATGGCATTTTACTCTTATCATATATGTACCTGATTTGCAGCATAAGACCTCTTGGGCGTATTGTCAGAGTGCTCCAATCCCAAATATTGTTCCCAAGCACCATAAACATCTCTTCTCTGAAACCGAAGGGCCGCGTGTATCAAATTAAAACATACAAACGACTAAATGTTATGTAACTGTTTTTCTAGAAGGAAAATTTACGGACCTGAAATCGACTAGAGACAATATCCGAGTCCTGAAGGTATGTGGGACGTCCCAAAGACAGGAATGCAAACTTCCACTGAAACGTTATGAAGTTAGAAACCGAAATCAAAACTGATTAGATAAGCCTTATGCGAAAGAAAGGTGTGTAGTGTAGTGTGTACCTTGGAAAACTCCTCATCTGGAACCTGTAACTTCTTCTGTATCCTTACTTTAACTTCGGCTAATGTCTCACCTTCACGGATTACCAGGAAGAATGGTTCCCCGAAGTTCTGGACCTGCTGTGAAAGCAATATACGTGTAGATATCGATTGTTTAGTATTTGCTACAGTAAAGATAAGCACAGCGATATAAAAATAAATTAATCTGCCATAAACGCAAAGTGGTAAACCACCTGGTTCTGAGTTGTGTCTTTTGTAAAATGGTAAACGTGAATTAGACGGTCCTGAGGACCCAGATCCTTTTCTTCTTCTGGAACCTGCAAGTAAATTAATATTAGAATACTTGCATAAAACAAATCAATATAAAACCAAAAACTTGATGGTCTAAACTCAAATAACATATGAAAAACATAAGTATGGTACATCATTTTATATATACCTCCTCAGCGCGTAACGTCCAGTATTGATCATTGATATTCTCGATTTTTTCATTCAGGGGGAATATCTGCATATATGGAAACAAGTTTAGAAAGAAAATAAATCACATATATGACTGCAAGGACACATAAGAAGACAATTTGCAGTTGTGCAAATGGATACAGAAATATTACATACCTTGTAAATTTTGTGGTAGAAAACCTCAAGCAGGCGAAGTTCTGCATTTGGATTAGACAACTCAACCTGTTCCACAACAGTTAACAATTAACCACGGATATAAGTAAGAGAAACTGTGGTAACACAATAGTACTGGATACTAGCAAATAGAATAAACTATACCAAATTAGAATTATAATTAGAATTAGAAATATTACAATAACCAACTTACATGATCAGTAGTTTGACTTTTCCTTTTTTTTTTCTTTTTTGTGTTTTTTCGTATACTTTTACCCCTCAACTTTCAGTATTAACATTTACAACCATTTAACTTTCTAAAGAATTTGTAATTGAGTAGTTTTACGTGTTTATTCTTATGTACGTGTCGGTATAAATTCAAGTTGATTTACGTTTCGACGTACATTTTTCCCAGAAATGAGTTGGGTCAAATATAATATGTTCTTATGCTTACTATTATGTACGTTTTCATTTGGTCTACGTTTTGACATAAATTTTATTTTTTCCGGAAATGAGTCGGGTCAAATATAATATGTTTTCATGCTTATTTTTATGTACGTTTTCAATACTGGTCTACGTTTTGACGTATATTTTTTTTTGGAGTCAGATGTAATATGTTTTCATTTAGACGATATAAATTCGAGTCACTTTACGTTTCAACGCCACGGCAACGCGCAGGGCAATTTACTAGTTTAAAACATATACAAAAAACTACAACATGAAATAAGACTAGTTTCTACACTTACCTTGGTCTTAAGGTCATTGATAACATCCCCTACTGTGCTTTGCTTTGGCAATCTAATAGTATGTATGACCACCTAGCAATTAGTTAAAATAACATGTCAGGAAAAAAGATTAGAGAATAAACATGAAAGAAAGAACGAGAATATGAGACTGTCTGTAACTCAGTACTCACTTCATCTTTAGTAGCATGATGAAAGGCAACTTTCAGAGTTTTCAGGCCTTGTAGTTCTGGCAGAGGAATATCCAATACTTCATAATACAAAATATCAGAAGTCTGCAACAAAAATAGAAGACAAAATTAGTAACGACCAGCTTCAATTGAGTAACTCATTGGAAAGCAATAAATAAAACATTAACCTGATTGTAGTGAGCCAGCATGTCGGATAGATGTTCGACTCCACGATACTTGATTGGCTGAGGTTTGGGTTGTTGAGAGTAACAGTTGTGAGATGTAAGCCTGATTTTAGATGGATCGTCTAAGTTTAAATGGCGAGCAAGTCGTTCCACAACGTCATCGTAATTGTTGAGCTTTGACCTGAAATAAATGCACAAAAGTCGAGTCAAGCATGAGAACTGAAACTTTGACCAGACTGACAGTCAAAATCAACAATATTAAGGGACTCACAGTTCCAGAGAAAACTCATCCTCCTTAGGCTTCTCCAGAGAACGAAACCGTACAACCTATGCACCATCCAGTATTAGGTAATGTAACAAATTGGGTTGTAAGGTTTTTCTTAACCATAAACACAGACACCCAAAAAACAAACAGAAATATTAAAAAGAGTAAAAGGTCATTTTCGTCCCTGAGGTTTGACCAGTTTTGTGACTTACGTCCAAAGGTTTGTTTTTCCGCATCTGGATCCAAAAGGTTTGAAATCTTTGCCATTTTCATCCGGCTCGATAACTCCATCCATTTTTCTCTGTTAAGTCAGGGGTATTTCCGTCTTTTTAGTTAACTTAAAGGGCAATTCAGTCTTTTTCACTTCATGTAACCTTTAAGTTAACAAAAAAGACGGAAATACCCATGACTTAACGGAGAAAAAATGGATGGGAGTTAACGAGCCGGATGAAAATGGCAAGATTTCAAACCTTTTGGATCCAGATGCGGAAAACCAAACCTTTGGACGGAAATCCCAAAACTGACCAAACCTCAAGGACGAAAATGGCATTTTACTCAATGATTGATGATATACCTGACGATTGTGAACATACTCCAGAAAAGAGGGAACATCAGGATAACGACATGTTTCTGCATTTTCAACTTTAAGAGGTTTCTGAAAGCAAATGATGTCCCCATCTTCAAGCTATAAAGCCATAAAAACAAAAAACAAAAAAATGCTTGAAATCAGACACAAAAAGTGAAATAATTATATCAGAAAGATTACATATGGTCACAAAAAAAAAAACATACCTGGCTACCCCTAAAAGTTAGCTTCTTGTCAACATGTTCACACATAACATTGGGCTCAAACTTAATTTCCTGCATGTGAGGGAGAATATGAAGGCTACAGCCAAAAAGATCCACAAAGTTAACAATTTGAAAACAAAATGTGAAAGAAATACCTCGAATAGTTCAATTTCTTCATCAGGTGTGAAGCCAGCCAGTTCATTTAGCTTTGCCAGTATTTCTATCGGCTTTCCAGTAGCCTTCACAAAGAGCCGCCCAACAAACCTGGCATGTTAACGAGATAATTACGGTAATGTACTATTTGAGTCCAAAAGGTTGCCCTAATTTGTCTTTAAAGAAGGATTATTCATTATTCATATAATTGATGAATGATAGAAAAGAATAGATGGATACCGAAGTTCTTCCTTCAAAGGATCATAAAGTTTGAAGAAAAGTAGAATCTCATCTTTAGTCTTCTCAGGTGGAGCAATAGGGCGTAGATCCTGCATTGACAAGGAAGACTATTATGCTTGAAACAAAAGAAGAGAAGGTGTATTTAGTATAGATTACACAATTAGATGTTGGATCATTAACATCTACCAACAGTTCAATAGAAAATAAGTCACCACCTGTCCAACTTCTACTTCCAGAAACAACTTGAGCTCAGCATTGTTAGCCTTGTTTGATACCTCTTTCAAATGTCCAACCTAAAACATAACGAAGTTGGCATGTCAATTGTCACTGGTACTATTATGAATGTGCACATAAAACTATGTGTTTTTGTGTTTATAACTTTATATAGCCCTAAGGAGAGACTACTACAAAATCTAACAAAAAAAGATACATAGGCCACCTAATCGGGAATTAAAAAGCTTTGCGACTACAGTTTTAGATTAAAAAAACAACCAACTTACAGATAACTCCTGTTGACAGTAGCAGTCTATTTAAAAAAGATTATCCAACATACTGCAGACTACAAATTCTAGCTGTAACTAGTGATGCTGAATTGCTGATTTTTCACTTGTTTACACAAAAGCCAGATTTTATTTTAATATACTTTAAGAAGGAAACTTTTTACATGTCAACAGGTGGAAGCTCTCCAGGTCTGCTTTTGTATTTATATGATACAGGACCCAAATGGATATCCAACTTATAACTAACAACAATGAATTACTAACAAAGCTTTTTTTGAAAAAAAAATATATATATATATAGGGGCTGGTTAACGTACAAATGTTCTTATCGTACATTACGTACGCTACAATCTCAGCCGTCAGATCATCTTCCCGCATTGAAAATCGCATGTTTTTTTTGTAACAATTTCGCATGTTGGTTTTTTAACATGCGATTTCATCAAAATTACCACATGCGAAATTGTTACAAAAACCAACATGCTATTTCATCAAAATTATCACATGCGAAATTGAACTATCACATGCGAAATTGTTACAAAAAAACTACCTGCTATTTCATCAAAATTATCACATGCGAAATTGAATTACCACATGCGAAATTGTTACAAAAAAACAACCTTCTATTTCATCTAAATTATCACATGCGAAATTGAATTACCACATGCGAAATTGTTACAAAAAAACACCTGCTATTTCATCAAAATTATCACATGCGAAATTATTACAAAAAATAAACAACATGCGATTTTCATTGCGGGAAGATGATCTGACGGCTGAGATTGTAGCGTACGTAATGTACGATAAGGGAATTTGTACAGTACCCTTTACCTATATATATATATATTAACTTTTATCTAATTAGTATTGAATTTGGTATGCAACAAGAAACAGTGATTTAGAACAAAAGAAAAAAATGAAGAAGCATGCTAATAATAGTGTACATACAGACTGGGCTTCTTCTTGAGGTGTCAATGGACGATTGGGCCGGTAAGTGTGATTTTGGCGCTTTGCCCATAGCCAGAACCGTTGATATTGCACTGGTATACCCAATTCTTTAGCTACATCTTCCTGAAATTATAATTTGAATGATGAAATACGATTAAATAAGTATCAATATGATGCATACATATCGAAAATCATCTTGCAAGTTCATATACATGTTGAACAATTCAAACATTTGTAGTAATGAATGTAACAATTTTTTGTGAGATAATTATGTGTCTGTAAGATAACTTGCTTACACACGCTAGTTTAACTTTTTAAATTAAGCAAACAGGCAGGATACATGCACAGTTCAATTCAAGTAAAATTCTAGTGCAGCAACCACTGGTTATGATTATAGAAAAAACTAAGATAATAACGTTAAAGAAAAGACAAATGGAAAAGCAACCAGATATATTACCTTAAAAAGAGCAAAAGGTGTTTGTTTTTGGATACGGAAGCTGCGAACTTTGTCATGATCCACTAGATCAAAATAAATATCTTTTCCTATCTGTTCATGAAGGTCCTCATCTCTCGCAACCTAATCATGTTAAATTACAAGGTAGGTCAAAACAGTTTCTGAAAACAATGCAGCAACTCAAAAAACGGATTAGTAATTTTTTAACCTTTATAATAGTATATAAATGAGCCTCTGCTTTCTCCTTTCTTTTTTGCTCCTTTTCTTCTTGTTCTTTTTTCAACCTTATCTGAAAGAGGATTACGCAAGTTTATATATAGTTCATCAGGTGTGAGGACGAGGGCAGAATTCAATAATTCATATCAGAAGATTAAACACTTTACTCTTAAGTGCTCTGCTATATCCTTCTCGTCCACATTACATATTATTTTCTCCTTGTCACTTTCACGTATATACACAAGCATATATGCATTTGAGTACTTCGTAAATTTAAATGGAGAGTTATTGAAACCAGGGTTTGCTTGAGGTAACTGTAACACACAAGAGAAGAAATATAGATTCATAATCAGTTGATATAAAATAGTAGAGAAACTTTTATATAAACCATAACAAGCTATCAGTAAAGTCACCTCCTCTTCTCCACCATACTGTTCATCCAATGCCCTCTTCATGTCTTCTTTGGTAACACGTTCATCATCAAACTTAAACCTACAGTAAAATCAACTTCTGTAATATCAAAACAAAATATGATAACATATACACAATATAACAGCCCATATCAAAAATATGGAGCTCGTATAAAAAACTACGACTTGTATCACACATGGCATAGTGAAACAGTTAAAGAACAACAAACGGGGACCCAAAAAATGGCTTGGTAAATAGGAAGGTATTAACAGAAAACATCACGGCTGCAAACAAACAAAACATTTTCTTTTCAAATCACTTCTTGCAGAGGAATATGTAGTCAAATTTATAAAGAAAGTATGCATGTAACCCAACATAGATGAAAAACACAAGCTCACAAATAATTGCTGAATGTGATAAAATTTACACACCATTGATCAGAAAGTGTTGGCCGTATATAAGCATAATAATGTCCGCCATGTACCCCACCGCTGTGAACCAACACACTGCACAAAGATGATGTTAGACCAAAATTCATCAGAAAAATAGTAAATGTGGAAGATAAATATGAGAAGAGTATCATGTGGGAAAATTTTCTTTCTACCAACAAGATTACAATCCAATTCCCATTAATACTTGACATTCTACTAGCCATGTACCATCAGATGTGTGTGTAGGGCTGCAAACGAACCGAACGAACACGAACAAGGCCTTGCTCGTGTTCGTTTGTTAAAGAAATATATGTGTTCACGAACTGTTCATGAAAACTTATCGAACGTGATTTTCTGCCCTTAAGGAAACGAATGTGTTTGTGTTTGTATTTGTTTGTTAGTTTTAGGCAACGAACGCAAATGAATGTTCATGAACACACATGAAAACAAACTAATGTTCATGAACACAAATGGTAACAAACGAACACAAACAAGTGTTCATGAACATAACATATATATATATATATAGAGAGAGAGAGAGAGAGAGATAAAGTGTATCGTACAATATGGCTTAACGTACGAAGTGTACGCAATATCAAATTCGCACGCTATGTTAAAAAAAAATGAAAATCGCATGTTCAAAACAAAATGAAAACCGCATGTTTATAAAAAAATCAAACTTCGCATGTTGGTAAAAAAAAATTCGCATGATGTTAAAAAATACCAAAATCGCATGTTATAAACCAATTTTCGCATGTTGATACTGAAACTCGTACGCTTCTTAGTTCGTACGTTAAGCCATAGTGTACAATAACCGGCCTCTATATATATAATACACTGATACTTATTAAATATTTTATTTGTCGGAATTTTGAAGTATTTAAATAAAATATAGAAACTAAAAACACAAATGAATTGTCGAACACAAACAAACACGTTACCAAACACTCACGAACATAGATGAACGAACACGACCTCTGTTCATGTTACTAAACGAACCAATTTTTTCGTTCGTGCTTGTTCATTTATTAAACGAACGAACATAAACGAAGTTCCCGCCAAACGGTTTCACGAAGTGTTCAGCCCTATTTGTGTGTATAGGGTTAGGTTCATGAGAAAACCACAAAAAAACTTGAAAATCAATAAAATACTACCAACCAATCAATTTTTCTCGGGTTCTTTTAGTTTTAAGGTTAGTATTGTAAAATATAAAAATATATACACACACACATACGGAACAGAGTGGCCAACTTACTTCTAAACTTGGAAGGAAATCTGCAGATAAAATTAATACCTGTGAAGAGTGTAAAGGTTGCGTACACTTCTATCTGCTTGTGGTGATAAATATTTCCCATCTTCTCTATCTAGATCCAGTTGCAACGGGAATTCATACCGATCATTTATCTGGACAGTCAAATGTTTACATAAAAAAATCCCAAATGAGATCACTGATTTAGCGATTAGCCTTCTGCTATAATGATCCTCATTGTAAAAGCAAGAATTAACATAAATGTGTTCAGCATTGAGTACAAAACGACGAATATCATACGTTGAACTTGAATCAAACTCAAAAGTCATTATATATACAGCAAAATAAAGCTATTATTATGACTGACTAACCTTCACCATCGTGTCTCGCATGAAATCATATTCGAAACGTTTTAACTGGAGTTGAAGAACAGGTGGGAAATCGATGAACAGGACACCCTTCTTTGCATCCTGAAAGGTCATATTAGATAGTTAATTAGTAGGTGGTAATGATAATAATGTAGTTCAGCATGATATTTGTAACACATGTTGTTCAGCATCCAACCTGTAACCCATGTTGTTCAGCATGATATTTGTTGTCACCTTCAAGCCTTTCTACTTCAACATACTTGTCAAATGAGGCATACACATCTCGGCAACCTTTGACATCAAGCTGAAGATCTGACACAATATATAGATTAGTAAGAAATCAGAAGTCCATACAAAAAGTGTCATTCTTAACATTTAAGTGAGATTTTTACCATAAAAAGACTCCTTTCTTGTTGATTTGTAGTCAACATTTATACATTCAATATAATTCATATGGTGTCCTTCAAATAACTGCTGAATCGTACCCTCCACAACTGTTCCCTGTCACAAGAAAAAAGTGCACATAAGTATGTATTCATTTATCAAGAATAAACAATATTCAAGTTTGGTAACTAAAAAATAAATCTATACCTTCATTTTGTCTTCAAGTTTCTCACATAAAACTCGATTTAGTTCTTGAACATCATGTTGCATAAAAGAATCATATGTATCCCAGCCAAAAGACTTGGTCAACTCTTTTGTGGCGACACTTGTGTCACTATACTGAAGCTTATAAAATAAACTCTGTAAAGCAAGAGGAATGCTCCCTGATGGCATATCATTTTCAGTTGTTGGCATGTGATACACAGCCTGAATAAACAAGGTATGATGTAAACGTTTTTCATCAAATCTTATATGTGATTAACTGATTGATTGATAATTGATTGTAGTAAGATTACCAACCTTCCTGAAATAAGGTATATGGTATAATGTCTGTAGCAGGGAGTTCATATAGCAAGTTGCACCTTGGTTTTTAAGGCCAACGTAACCAGTCTCCTTCTTTGAATCATGTGACCAGTAGTCAACAACCTTCCGGACAGTCACGTCAGCTTCAACTATGCATGTGTCATTCAGAAGATAGCCTTTGCTGGGATCATAAAGTTCGCTTAGAGGCATAAATGAAGTGAAACCCCAATCGCTCTCTCGTGAATTAAACTGATGTTGGGTATCTGTGGGATGAAGATATGACCAAATATCAATATATCACATGCCAAGCGATGTAGAAAATAAAAGAACAAAAGATAATAATAAAATAAAACAAACTGTGAAGTGAGAACATCTGAAATAATTATTATTATGTTCTTGAATATTACAGCATGCCACTGGTAATAAATTGATAAGAAGTGTTCACTGATCTGATTTTTTTAATGTACAATAATTTATGCCATATCAGAATATAAGAAAATTAAACATAAATAGATATTATATATATGAATTGTATGAATGAAATCATAAATAAACCTCATACATAACGATAACATATTATTATCTCCATTCATTAATAAAAGCTTTTAGGACCAGAATTATTGTACACAGATATTCTTTGTTAATATGTGAACCTAGCACATGCAGTAGGCTCTTTTCCTGATATCAACCTACAAAGTCAGTTTCGAACATGCAGACCATCAATGATCCACAGCATGCATTTCTGTCATCAGTGGTAATAAAGGGTGTCTTCTCCGGCTAGAAAGAATTTACAGTCATGTGGTTCAAGTTGGTCCATATATAATGTCGTTGTGCATGAAGGTTTAACATGTTATGTAGGCTATGATTATCTTGACTATATGTAGCCAAATGGGGGCACTTAAAGCACTTGACATTATTAGCCACAGTTCCATAACTTCCTTTTCCCTTTTATTGAGTGTGCTCACTGTCATGTATACGTTCTCACTCCTACAAGAAAATGGGTAAAAATACTAATTTTCCCTTTAAGACTTCTAAAAGCTGCAAAAATAGCCCCTCGTTGCACTAACACGACCCTCTAGATCCAAAACAAGCTGCAAAAAGGAGCTTCATCCTCACATCGTTAATGGTTCTCGCAACAACCAATGGATGCATCAAAAGATTCAACACATACACATACATACGGGTTTAGCAAACGCTTCCAATTTCTCGACATGTTATAAGATGCCAGAGGTGCTTCGACATGGCATGGCATACGTACAAAACACTTTATCCAGAGGGTTTTTAAATTCCCAGTTATTTTCCATTGAAATAGCTCCTGATATACATGAGAGATGTTTAAACTCACATCTCAAACAGATTACTTATTGGCCAACAGAAGTTGGACCAAAAGCCTCAATCGCCAAGGAGAAACTAGTTGGTTGTGCCCTTGAAGTACGGTGCACCTATCATGATTCAGGACATTCGGAAATCATTTATGCCATGCTAAGAATAGAAGAGCTGTCTTCTTTATTGGTTCATCCAATCTATGCTCAAATTTACAGCGATTTGTATCCCTGAATTTACAGCGATTATAGTAACTTACAACGAATCAAAACGAGAAGTAAACATCCCAATCCGTATCTGTCCAGCCAAACTATAAAATCTTTTCTTTATCATAGGTGGCTACCCTAGCCAAACTACAGTAACTTTCTGCAGAAATGATGAGAATTTACCCATCATAAAGAATCATATGTGGACCAGGGGAAACAAGGAATTTAGTTAGGTACTTATTAGATACTTGTCTGAGCAACTGCTACAAATATACCATAGCAATGTCAGCCAGATGGGAAAAAAAGCTGATGTATACTCTGAAACATGTGATATGTGCCAAAACCTTTAAATATGTGTGGTTCTTTTTCTATACAAAACAGCCAACAAATTACCGGAAGTGGACAATAGCGACAAATAGCGATAAGGTACCTATATGCTATATAGCGAATAGCAATAAATAGCCGGCGGCTATTTTATAAATAGCGATACACTAGAAAAAAATTTTAAAAATATATATTATGTATATTATATCAAAATACCCTGGTATATATGCTATTTTACATGTATATTTAACAAAAACCTAAAATCCAGCTATTTTATAGCTATATTTAATTGCTATTTATATTTAAAAAAAAACAAAAAAAAAAAAGATAAATTGTCGCTATTATCGCCATCTATCGCTACAAACCTAATAGCGAGCCTAGACCTATACGCTACGTAGCGCGCTATAGCGATCGCTACGCTCATTATTGACAACTATGGATATGTAATGTCATAACCACCAAAACAAACAAAGTAATTACTCACATACCAAGTATATGAACAAAACACAATAATACCAAAGGACCAAACTTCATGACTGAACATAGTATGTCATTTCTTTAGTATGCTGTGCAGGCCCATTAGAACAAACAAATTGCTATTATCACTGAGCCTGTCTACATAGACAGTCATTACAGAATGCATTTGTTGACAAATTAACAACTCAAATTGATTTAAAGGATGTCGTATATATAACATTTGAAAGCTGGGCTTCTTTAATGTGCTGCTTAGCCTTTATGGTATTTTATCCAAGTAGTCTTTTCACATTACTGGAGTGGCCAATGCTTCCTTTTACAGGTTTATATTTTTCTTTTCCAGTTCCATATTTTATGTACATAAAGAGTATCCAGAAAGAAAGAAAAATCTACGGAAATCTGCTTCACAGAAAGAACACTATAATAAAAGGTTTACCTTTTCTAACAGTGAACTTGTTATGAATTTGATTAACCACAGCTAAGCTAAACTGAGCATATCTACTCCAACCATACGGCAGCGTCGATGAATCCGCAACATCAAGGTACATTGACAGATGGTCGACATTGTTTCCTTTAGGAAATATAAGAACACGCCTGCCCACACAAAACACCATTTCATAAGCTAAAATCACAACCAATTACATCAAAAACCAAACGATCAGCATACCATTTATATCCTCCAACAAAGAACACGTCCGAGTACAACTTCTTCGAATTCAACCTAGAAAAATTCTCTATAGTCCACGTAAACCGCGCCGACGGCGGATCGTCAACAGTCGGCGCATCAACAACATTGGGAGCTTCAGCTGGTGTAGCGGACACAAACAATATCACAATCATGTTTATAAGGCTTGCAAAACAAAACATAAGGAGCAATCGAGCATAACAAGCACCGCAATTCATTGTAGCAAATTCGATAAAACTAACGAATCCGGAAGCATAATACGATTAATATCCAATACCTTCCATCGGTTGAGGACCTTCCGGAGCAACGAAATCTGAATGTGGAACTAGCATCTCATCCTCCTCAGCCTGCAACATTAAATAAACAAAATACACAAATTAGAAACAAATTAGATCTGAAAATCTGACACAATTGTTCAAAAGTAATCAAAAGTTCCAGATCAACGAAAATTAAAAACCCTAGAAATGAACAATTCCCCCAAAACCATAACATAACCAAAATAAACCAAAATCGAAGCCACTTAACATCAAATTAACATATTAGAAACGATCGGTAACGAGATCACAGCTGGAAAAGCGAATAAAGTGAGTATGAAGAAGCTAGTAGAAGCAGTAGGTTAGATAGATACAGATAGAAACAGAAACATGTGTGTGAAATAATAAGTGAGATGTGTGTGTGTGTGTGTACATACGTCGATGGGAGGAGGAGTCATGAGAGTCATCGGCGGAGATTGGTGGCTGAAATTGAAATCGGAAAAATTGAGGGGGACACTGTAGAAAACGCGATAGAGATTGATATAAAAGAGGTGTTGCTGTTGGTGTTGTGTTGGCTCACTAGATTTTAGATTTTAGACATGACGGAGGGTAGTTTTGGGATCCATGACCGGTAAAATGATACACAGGGTGGTTTCATTTCAATAAATAGGGTGGTTATTACATGATACTTTATTTAAATAACTTCAACCTTCCTCGCTCAGGCTGATAACAATTTCAACTTTCAATTTGTAAATCATCATTCTCAACTTTTAACTAATTTTTCAACATGACTCCCAAACTAATTGAACCCTAACCCAGTTAGTTTTTTTACGGATGTAGCACTTGTATGGTGACATGGCCGCTGACGGGGCATCTGATTTGGCTTTGTTAGCTGACGTGGCATCTAACGTGGCTTTTTGATGATGTGGTATTGGTTTGATGATGTGGCATCTGACTTCAGCAAACTTGTGAGAATGATGTCGGAAAATAAGTTGAAAGTTGGGAGTGATGTCATACAAATCGAAAGTTGAAAGTGTTATCGGCCAATTAGTGAAAGTTTTGTTCATTTAAATCTAATAACCCTTCATAATATTAAGAAGGAAATGTAGTTTTAAGTGGATAATTGTTAAGATGTATAGGTAATTCACATGTAGTTGAAGAGATATTGGTAATTGGTGTTTCGTATCACGTTTGAAAAAAAAATATAAGTAATTATGTGTTTGTCATTGTTAGTCATCCGACTAGGGATGAGCATTTAGTGTCGGATACCGGTACCGAACTGGTACCAAACCATATCGGGTATATTGGGTATCGGTACCGCTTCCTATTTTGCCCGTTTTTCGGTACTGGTACCGGTACCAGTCTCACTTTTCCCCGTTTTTCGGTACCGAACAGGTACCGTGCTCATCCCTACATCCGACCTTAGGTGCAAAATTATCAAAAGTATATTGTTTTGATTAAAAGTTTGCTAAAATCTTTCAACTAAAATCATGTCATCAACTGTGTTGTGATTTTCTTTTTCCATTTATGTTTATGATTTCAAAGGGTCATTGTTGAATTTAACGGTCTTAAATGTCACACCCCAACTGATGACAAAAACATCAAAGTGAGACAAACAAGATTGCTCAAAACATTATAAGATACTAAATTGTGACAATATTGTAATAATCAAGATTTCATTTCATTCATAGAAATATACATTGTTTTGAAATAAAAATATAACTTGGAATGACATAAGATGAAACATAAAGGAATGCATTAATAAAATTGGTGCGTTTCTAAATCCACTCTAAGTAGTTTTTCTTGAGCGTCATCATAAATAAAACGGGTGATTATTGCGCCTCACGAATATGATCTTGAATGTCGTTTAGGATTTGGAAGCAACGAATACTCTTCACATGAGTTATTCACTTTGATCACTTGACTAGAAAGTAAACTAATATGACTAACATTTTTGGAATAAACATCAATCCAAACCTATCCAACAAAGGGATTTGTTGGCAACTTGAAGATGTTCCAAGAGATGAAGTAGGATGAACATTGTTTGAAAAAGTTTGAACAAAACAGAAAATAAACCTAACTTTGGACCTCAAAATGGTGATGTACCAACTTGGTTTACTATGGTAAACTTGTGGTAACACTCATAGAGGTTATCCAAGTAGGAAGAAAGCAAGAAACAAGAAAAAGATGAGAGAAAAAGTGTTCAAAACTCATTGTTTTGAACCTTAGTACAATCTGCCAACACTTGAGAATTTTGAAGATTGAGAGAGGTTGGAAGAGATTAAGGAGTGTTGAAAGTGTTTAGATGGTGGGGAGGAGGTGTATTTATAAGTAAGAATTAGGGTTTTGTCTTAAATGAAGGTAGTTGGAGGTTGGGAGTTGAGAAAAGTGAGTTTTAACTCAAATTTGCGGAGCTGTCCAAACTTTATGCCGTTAGACTGTCTTGCGGACCGTAAGACCTTTTGTCTCGCGGTCCGTAAGACTTTTAAAAAAAAATATCTTTAAACCTTAACCTATATATCTTGTTATTTTATGCCTTTTTAAGGGGAAGTTAAGCATATGCCCTAGGCGACATGCTTGTTCCCTTAAGGATTATGGTGTATGGAAAAGAGGTTAGTCTTGTAGGGATAATTCGACAAAAAGTCCGTTCATCCTTAGGAAATGTCTATTTGGCTCGTGTGTTTGAGATGTTGAGCTGCTGACCACCTTACCTTCTTTGCTTCTAGTTAGAAGCTTCCTGACGTAAGCTGTTTTAGTAGCTTTGGTAGCTTCTGGCCTATCCTGTATTGACAAGCTGCTTTAGTAGCTTCTGACCATGAGCTGCTTTTATCTTTTTTTATTGATAGATGCTTAAAAATAAACGTATCTTTATTTAGGAAGCAAACATGTTTGAGGTTCCTAAGGCACCTTATATGTGGTTGTTCTTTGCCCAAGTATGGCTTGGTCACAGGCTTCATGTCTACTATGGGTACGTGCTTATCTTATTTAGGGTAGTAGCTTCAGGGTTTATAGGCTTTTTGGCTTTAAGCTTCATGGCTTATAGCTTCCGAGCTTGAGCTTATGGCTTCTGAGCCTGAGCTTATAGCTTCTCAGCCTATAACTTTAAGCTTTTGGCTTGAAGCTTATAGCTTCCGACTTCTGACTTTTGAGCTTATAGCTTCCGACTTCTGGCTTTTTGTAACAACCCAACTTTCCGAGGAAAGTCAAAGTCAACGTTCAGATCTGTCATTTCTTACTTAATTATGGCTTGTACTCTCGAGACTCGATAATCGATATAGTAGTTAACGCTATTTTAGTTTACGATTTAGTTATTTTGTGAAGTAACAATGCGATAAACGCTACTAAATGCTATTCTACTTAACACTATCTCATCGCTATCGCATCGCAACTCGAACCGCAGTTATTGATATTGTTCTATGTGTGTGTGTTATTATGTGCCTTACTTGTGTGTGATTTATATGTGTTTTGGGGTGATTATTCGCAAACGCAATCACAACGCAATCTCATCGCGAACTGGAAACGCAGGTTTACTTTTTATGTCTTTTAGGAGTTATGTTATTTGTGTAACTATTGTTTAAATACTATCGCATCGCTTACTCGCAACCCGCTAAACGCAACGCAATGCTCAAACGCACGAAACGAAAGTCGGAAAACTAACCCGCACGCGCCGTTCGACCGAACGACCATTCGATCGAATGGACATCCGACCGGATGACCATCCGATCGGATGGCCATCCGACCAGTCCACTCCACACCGCCTTTTCTCCTCTCACACTATAAGTACCCCTCCTGTCACATCACTGTTCATTGATGTGACATCTCCGTCCGACCCGTGCACTCCCAGCCTCTTTTTCTCTCGATTTCTCGCGATTCTTGTAAGTTTTCACCCTAAATCTTGTACTTCCATAATCAGCACACTCTTTCTCATCATTTTCTCCAACAAATCACAACTTCTCACCGTGAAATCATCGGATTTGGGCTGTTCTAAGGTGACGTCATCATGGAGTTCTTATGAGCACTGAAGTGTGACCTCATTCCACCAAGAACGGTTCGGATCTAAAGGATTTCCACAAGATTTTACACTGATTTCAACTAAATCTAAACATTTTCAAACCGTTTCAAACTTTTCTTCAACAATCTTTCACTTTTTACTCAAAACCGTTAGAATCTGGACTCGTTCGGGTTCTCTACTCATTCTCTAGTGGAGAACCGATCTGAGAATGGATTTCTATCAAAGAGATGACCGAATTACAGGTTGAACTTGAAACTCCGTCAAGAACAGTTGAGTCTAATCGAACGGGGTGATTCCCATCCGATCGAACTAGCTGGGCTTGATGTGATTTCCGTTGTTTAACACGCAGTCATGCCGTCTCCGCCAAACCGCAAACTTTTCAACTTAACTGATTTTACCAAGTTTCCAAGCACACTGGTTACTCAATCGAATAGCCGTCCGATCGAACGACAATTAGACCGGGTGACTTGCCTTGTGAATTCCACACCTAAACAAATTTTCAAAACTTCAAAGAATATCAGTTTCAAACGAATAGCCATCCGATCGAACGGCCATCCGTCTGCATGACCATCCGATCGAATGACTTTATCTATACTACAACGAAAACTTCAAAAGTTTAACATTTCTGTCGCAACCCCCGACCCCTGCCCCGGGAGGCGGGCGGCCGCAGCTTACTCAGAGATGGTGGTATCGGTGTTTATCATTAATTTGGCAGCGGAAATTTCATCAGGACCGTAGTTAGGAAATATTTTATCAGAGTAAAACACCACAATTTATAATTAATAAATATATGGGAAAAACCCAAGTTTCCATTATAACATGTTTTTAGGGATAAACCATAATTTATTGAAATAAAACTTCTTCTTTATTTAGGTAACTTTTATAGCCACTTTTCCAAGCCTTCAGTGCTCTCCAGCTGGCTTCTAATTGGCTTTCACATTTTATTACCTGAAACGCGTTTAAAAACATTTTATCAGCAAGAAATATTGGCGAGTGAATCCCAGTTTAATCAAAACAGGTTTTATCATTTTACAGCATTGAGGGCAATCCAACAATTACATTTGTTTATATCTACTTTAATTACCATCCACGGTACTGTCAATCCATGACCGGTGGTTGTCACAACCCCCGACCCCTACCTCGGGAGCGGGAGCCGCGAGCCAGTCAGATGGTATCGGTGTTTATCAATTTAGCAGCGGAAAGTTTCATCAGGACCGTAGTTAGGAAATATTTTTATCAGAGTTAAACACCATAATGTTTAAAATAAATAAATGGGATAAAACCCGATTTTTCATTTATAATACATTTATAGGGAATACCCCTAATTATTGAAAACAATTCTCCTTTTTAATTAGGTAACTTTTATAGCCACTTTTCTAAGCCTTCAGTGCTCTCCAGCTGGCTTTTATTGGCTTCACACTAAGTTACCTGAAACACGTGTTTAAACATTTTATCAGCAAGAAATACTGGTGAGTGGATCCCAGTTTAATCAAAATAGATTTTATCATTTTACAGCATTGAAGGCGATCTCGCAATTACATTTGTTTATTTTTCTACTTTAATTACCACCCAAGGTACTGTCAACCCGACTTGTGGTCATGTTACTACTCACAGTGTAGTAACAAATTTTGTATACAAAACCCCAACATACCGACGATAATTGTGGAATACAAATACTCAATCACTATTTATTATAAGGTAAAACATTTGAGGTTTTGTAAAAACAATTTACAAAAAGGAGGTTACGCACAAAAAGGGTTTACAAAAAGAGGATTAACTCACATTGCTACTTTAGGTAATTTCCTGTGGCTTCCTGGTTATAATCTATAAATTTAATAATGCACACGCGTTAGTATAATAACCCAAATTTTACATTAGTTATACCCTCCCCGAGACAGAACTCCAACGACTACGTTGGGCAGAGCCTCGACAGCCGTTACGGAGCGCTAGATCAATCGGGAAGCGTATCTAATACGTAACTGGAGGTTATGATACTTACAACGAGGCAGAACTTCATTATTTAGGGGGGTATTATACCCGGGAATTATAATTGCTATCAGAAATTGAGAGAAAGAATTGTGATTTGAATAATTGACAACTGAAGCCTCGACCTCCTACTTATAGTGCTGATTCGGGAGTTTCTCGCGCCCCGCGAAAGAAACAACAGGGGCTGTCACGCCCCACGAGGGCCCCTAAGGCGTCAGCTGATTTGCTGAGTCATCCCGGGTTCTAACGCGTGTCCTGCCACATGGAGGACTGTGGTGTTGCCGTCTGTTGCTTGGTCGCGGCCCGCGAAGACTCAAGAGTAGTCTGTCGCGCCCCGTGACAGACTTGAATTATTGTTTTTATTTGATCTTTAATTATATAAAGGTATTTCGGGTCCGGTTTTCGTATACGGGGTGTATTTGGGAGTGCTTAGGGTCACGTTAAGGGTTTTTGGGGAACTGTTACCTTTGTAATAGTAACTGAAGGAGGTACGTGGCTTTGATTTGTTAGATTTGTTGTCATATCTAATTGCCTACCTATTTTTAGCTATCTTCGGACATGTACATATATAAGTGTATCTTAAGAATGTTTAAGAGAGTTGTTATATCCTCCGCACCTTGTTTTAAATCTCGTCCTCGAGATTCAGGCTACTATGTTCCCTTGGAGTTATATTAAGTCTTGTAGTTTACAAAAACAGTGTCAAAGCGAAAGTTCCGAACCCCAGACTCTGTTGAGCAGAAATTTGGAGAAAAGCAACCTATCTGAACTCGAGATAGTGTAAGAAACAATAGACAAGATAATTCAAGTCAAAGCAATACAAGATTATCAAAAGAGTTATGAAGATAATAGATGAAAACCTTTTAAGTGGGAGATAAGGTTAAAAGTTTCTCTATGGAAAGGAGTAGGCAAAATCGTTAAAGAGGGAAGTCAAGTTCCAGGTATGTTGGACCATTTATTAAACGAGTAGAACCTATAGCTTATCAGCTACAACTGACAGAGATGATGTATGTATGAAATCGTATAAAAAAACGCTTAGCAGACAAATCCTTAATGAGATTTTTCTAAGGACATCGAAGAAAATGAGAAACATAAATGTTTCGATTATTTCCAGGAATTATTAACTGAACGTGATACAATTAAGTTTCACAAGATCAATAGAGACATATGAATTGAATGTAAACGACCTTTAAGGACAAATGGAATTCAATGCCGAAAGAGAACTTACTTTGTTTAAAAAGAACTCTGAATCAATAATCTCAATTGCAAATGGAAGTATGAAAAATGATTTGTCAATAATTAAACCAGAAATTGGTGACGTTTATTTAAATGGCAAGGATACACTGGACAATACAATAGAATTTAGTGTGTTATGGTCTTAATACACAATTGTATCAAGACTACTGGAATGATAAGTTAAACAAAATAAGTATGAATGGATATGATTAAGGATATTAATTAGCTCAAGCTACAAGTTTATACAGACACCGCAAGGTGTCGTGTTTTAACAAACGATTTATTGGAGTCGTAGATTTTGAACAGGTCTATTATGATCCAAACAAATAAGATTATTTGGAATATGATGATCTCAATTTATCATATGGGATTTTGAATTGAATGTATATTATGAACAAGTTCAAACAATTTGAGCTTGGTTTGGACATATTCCAATAATGAATATATGTATTGACAAGAATTGATTTCAATGAAAATCTGGTAAGTATTCTTTGAAAAAGAAAGGAGTTTTCTAAGAAATTTGTTGACTCGATTATCACAAGTCAACATTATGTAGTCATATAGATTATTAGAATGAGTATAACAAAATATTTATTAAAACTCATGAGTAAATGACCTTTCGAAGTGAATTCACATGCATGACAGGCAATGCATGTATGACATAGAAATTTATCAAGAGACGAGACAAATGAGAGTTGGCTCTATAAAAGAAAAATAAAGACCTTTTATTGGCGAGGTTTCGATCGAAATCAAAAGTCAACTAGTTTAAGTATAGTCGAAACATAAGGGTGCTTATTTTGCTGTTGTCTCCGATATTGTAAATATCTATGCATTCTCCTTAGCTTCATCAGGGTTTCGATCCTTGTTGTCGGGTGTCTTAGATAGTTTCGGGCAGTAGGGACGGATGTGGCATGGGTCTCCGCATTTGTAACATACATTAGTTTTCCTTCTACATTCTTCCTCTGCATGTCCAGGCTTCTTGTAGAAATTACAGCGAAGTGTCTTCTTAGAAAGGCGTTTTCTTGCGTTCTTCTTGTTATAGTTGTTGCAGGTAGGCGGTGTGATCACTGGTTCCATTTCTTTGTCCTTACGCGATTTGTCGGAGCAGAATTCCTTATAAGAGTAGTTATAGGTTGTGATTTTCTTTCGTTTGGAAGATGGAGTTTTGATACGAATATCATGATTTCCAGTATTACTAGGGTTAGGTTTGAAGTGGTAAGTATGCCTACAGTGGGTAGTAGGATTCTCGTTTGTAGGTACATAAATTTTAATAGCTTCAATGATCGAAGGTATGGCATTCGATATTCCTTGGGCTATTATATTTTCTATATCATTTCTATCCAAAGAGTTTTCATTACTAGTCTGAATTTCTTGATCACATGCCATTTCATTTGACATCTGTATTACAAACATGTTTAGATACAATTATTACAGAACTAAGTAATTATACAGGCACATTTTGTTTAACACAATTATAGTCATAGCTCTCAGTATTATGCGTAGATAAATATATATATTTAGATATACATATATACATGTTATATTTTAACATTTTCTTTATATATATATATATATGTATCTTATCAAAATATAAGGAAAATGTATGTATTATATGTGTGGTTCCCTCCTTTGGTGTAATAGCTTTTCTCTACATTGCCTTAATTTAACTATATTTTCAGAACTCATGACTGGATAGGTATTCAAAAATAAGGTAAGAGCATTATATGAAATTCTGAGATTCCCCGTTATTGACCTATTATTTAAGAGGTGGTGCTAGTACAGATATTCTTAAGGTATCTTTTGAATTAAAGCTGGGTATCAAAATAGATTTTGAGTAAAAATGTAGGTTTGTTTCTTCTGTTATATAAAAGCTTGTCCTTTTACAGAAGACATTTTATTCTTATAATTTTGTTTATTCTTTTATATTAACAAAATAAAATTTCATTAGGTTTATGGAACATAATATTTTTAGAATAAAAAGGAATTTCATCAAAAGGAATAAATTTAATAATGATATAAATTCTTTTAGAATACTTTAATCTTGACCAGATTTAGGACTTGAATCTTAATTTATCATATTTATTTATTAAAGAATCATGATAGAGAATACAAAGTTTGGTGTTTCTAAATTTGATTCTTAACATATTAAGTAATGAAGTATTATTCTCATATCAGAATATATATATATACATATGACTTAAATATAGTTTAAGAAATGAATTGAACTTATCAAATGGTAAAAATTGTTTCTATTTGAGATGTATGTATATACATTTTAAATTATATCGTTATACCGTACTAAATGTTTTTGTACATATTTTTACTTTATGGATGAAATATCATTTGTAATATTGATACAAGTTATATATAAAAATATATATGTATCTGACTTACATATAATTTAAGAAATAAGTTTAAGTTATTTCCTGTTGATATATAGGTATTATGTATTAAAACCATTTAATTACATAAGACTAGGTTGTTCTACATATTCCTGTTTCATAGATACAATTGTGTAAGATATTTTATATCTTCCATTGTACACGTATATGTGTTTAAATTTTTAGAATCGTCGAACTGTAATAATTCTTGTTCATTAATTGTATAAATTAAAATTATGTTTTATAAAATTCTTTTAACATAACTTTATTCGAGAGCCAAACATTTTATTCTTCTAAAAATATTATTATTATTAGTTTTAATTTAAAACAGAATTTAATAATATTCAATTTAGTGTATTATAATGATAATAATTAATAACGGTATATATTAAAGACTTTTCTTTAGAGAGCGCTGATATATTAAGAATTTCTCTAACATGTTAATTATCATCAATATTGATTATACACATAATTTCTGAATATTACGTAATTTATCAAATTTTGATGAATAATCTACATATTTAATATTTAATAATATGATAAAGAATTATAAAGTGGTTTACAAAGTATTTTAAATTATTGTATCTAAACAGTGCTGAAACATTATATTTTAACAAAATTAGTATAATTATATGTGTAAAACTTTGACAAATACATATCATTAAATCGAGTAAAACTTTTGGATTATATCATAAATCATAAAATATCTTGCTTTCATTGGATAATATTTCATATTATGATATTTTAGTGATATCATACCTAAGGGTGTTATTTTATATCTTTAAGATATTAGTATCAGTATCATAATATTATTATAATTTATTTTGAATTGTATTCACATAAATATGTGGATACAGAATTGAATATTATAATATGAGTATATCCCCTTTTTATAGCCTATCATATTGTAAGATACAATAGGAGTTACATATCCTGAGAATTTATAAAATCATTTAGGTATAATACATATTATCTAAATATTTAGATTATGTTATTTATAAAGTATCATATCTGAAAAATATTAATATTAACATTGTATTATTGTTATAAAATTTATATTGCATTACGTTCCCACATATACA
>CM060369.1:29667424-29696582 GCA_030545235.1 Helianthus tuberosus | reverse complement strand
AAAAAATACATGGCTCGATTTGAATGTTAAGTTATCTAATTGTGACAAAAACGACACCAGTGACCTAATTAGAACAATTTTAAAACTTGGTTACTATTCTGTGAAATTTTCCCAAAAATTAATCACATAATGAAAGCCATAATATGCACAGACAAAAACAAAATTAAATGTAGGTGATAATTCTAACAAAATCACATGGACAAAGCAAAAAACATAAGTATAATTTAAATAAAGGATTGTAAAAATGATTATAAAAAGGTATAGCATTCCTTAAAGGAAAGATCATTGATATCACTAGTGCTTAAAACCTTTTGAAATCTTGTTAACAAAGCTCTTCCCTACTAAATAATGACACTTCAACAATCTTTTAACTAAAAAACTAGCTACAAAAACATGACATATGTTAGTGCACTAGTACACAAGTAACCATTAGACGGGGTTCAATTTTGTTTTTAGACGCGGTAATGCTCATAACCCCGTCTAAATATACACACACAATCTCATGACATCAGGATGCTAACGAAATATCCTTACGAACCCTGACTTAAAATATGCTTACATAGCTTTAGACGGTGTTTTACAAACCCCGACTTAAAATATAATTTAACACTAATAAAATTCACGTCTTTTGATATGAACCCCAAATTAAAATATGCTTACATAGCTTTAGACGGTGTTTACAAACCCCTGACTTAAAATATAATTAAAGAATGATACGATGGAGTCTTTTGATATGAACCCCGACTTAAAATATGCTTACATAGCTTTAGACGGTGTTTACAAACCCCTGACTTAAAATATAATTAAAGAATGATAAGATAGAGATATATATATTATTTGAATTTTTTAAGTATGATATGGATAGAGATAAAAGGCCATGTTTCCTAGTTGTGGTGGGATAAGACTTAGAGACCATTAGGTCTTGGATTCCATCATAAATTTATATAACTAATCATGAAACATTTTTAATCAGTATTAATTATTGCGTAGGAAATGCGTAGCAAGTTGCTACGCATTTGTAACGGGAAATTTATTACTATATTCAATAATTAATTAATTTTATTGTTTATAATTGTGTTGAAAATGTTTAGCAACTTGCTACGCATTTGAAAGTGAAGCTCAGGCTCATCTACTAAGGTGTTGTTTGTTTTTTCATAAAACCTCTGCGCAGGCTCTTCTGTCTGCGCGGCGTAGACCACGCGTAGACATTGTCACGCACAGACTGTTTGTTTTTCTGAATATGTTTCATTAAAAAAGGTCTGCGCGAGGTCTTCTTGGTGCAGACTTGGTCCAGCCACTTCTAAGATCTTCTAAGGTCTGCAGAGGGTTAAACACCACCACCCACCATCACCGACCACCACCCACCACCACCACCGTCTATCACCACCACCACCATCCACCACCCACCACCGTTGACCACCACCGCAGTCGACCACCACCGTCCATGACCACCACTGTCCATCACCACCACCACCACCGTCCACTACCTTCCACCGTTCATCACCACCACCATCCACCACCTACCACCGTCCATCACCACCACCACTACCGGCCACCACCTATCAACGTCCACCACCCACTACTGTCCTCCAACACCCACCACCGTCCACCACCACCATTCATCACCACCACCGTCCACCACCCACCACCCACCACCGTCCATCTCCACCACCACCACCACCACCGTCCACCACCCATCAACGTCCACCACCCACCACCGTTCATCTCCACCACCACCACCACCATCCACCACTCACCACCCACCA
Organism: Helianthus tuberosus; assembly: GCA_030545235.1. Lineage (NCBI taxonomy): Eukaryota > Viridiplantae > Streptophyta > Magnoliopsida > Asterales > Asteraceae > Helianthus > Helianthus tuberosus. The sequence continues at coordinate 29,694,816 of CM060369.1, read as the reverse complement.
CCATCGTCTACCACCATCACCGTCCACCACCACCACCCACCCACTCACCACCACCGTCCGTACACCACCACCAATTTATTTTAGAAGTCTGCATAAGTTAAAAAAAAAACAAACAATCTTCTTCATGCAGAATGCAGACATTTGGTCTATCTCTTCTGCTACAGATGTGGTCTGCAAACTGCAGACATTTTACCTCTTAAAAAACAAACAGCACCTAAGCAAACTTATTTTTAGGCCCAGGCTCGTTTAAGCTCGACCCGTTTTGAGTATTTTTCTAAGCCGTTTCGATAATAATAATAATAATAATAATAATAATAATAATAATAATAATAATAATAATGATGATGATGATGATGATGATGTCAATCCGTGTGCACAATCTTGATTAAATCTGACCGTCCATATGCAATAGATCCAATGGCTCTTGTTTTATACACTCATCTAAAGCAAAAGAGGGACATTTTCCCTCTGCACATCTTTCTTTCACTTTCCCCTTTTCACTTATCAAACCTTTTCACTTCTAAGATTCATCTACCCTCTCAATTTCTTTCCCCATTTCACCTCCTAAGTTTCTCCATCGCTAAAATAACATACACTAACAACCGTTGATCATACGCGAACAATCTGCTTGGAATTTAACTCCGGCCATTGTTGGACAAGCCCTAACCACGTCGAACAAGCTGTTCGGGACGAACAAGCCCTAACTTCCATCTCGAAATCGGTAACTCTATTTTCGTTTTATGTCATGTTAATAATTTTTCATCATACATGTCGCATTTCCTCTGTTAATGCTGTGTTTGGATTTGCTTTGGGTTGCGTATCGGCTCTCTAAATCATCAAAGAATTATATTGGTTTGATTTTTGCATATGAAAGGATGAAGAAATAAATGGGGTATAGCATGAATGCTCGTACTGTACAACCCACTTGAGCAAAACTTTCATTTTATTAGGTTCTGTAAAATAATAATAATACTGGTAATGTGTTATCAGTATTATCTTCTTAAAATTGTTTGCAAAAGATCCAAAACATGTATTATCTTCTTAAAATTGTTTTAAGCGAACTTATGTTTCCATTCCACTATTCCCTTATCATTAGTGTCGTAATTTGTTTATTGTTTGAATACTTGTACTTTCTTAATTGTATTGATCGAATACATTAAGTACATTTTATATTGATTTAATAATCATATAACTTTGTGTTGATCGAATACATTAAGTACATTTTATATTGATTTAATAATCAGTAGTAAATTTGTTCTGTACATAGTATATCCATTGGTTTTTGCAAGAGGCATGAAATCATGAGAGGACCTGATGCAATTGGTTTAGGTATGCCTTATATTTCACACTTCACACTATTAGACACAATATATATTTCGTTTTGTGTTATAAATTTGAATTTGAATAAATTTAATAAATTTCATAGGTTTGATTGTTATTCTTGATTTGTTTTTAAATATATAAAACTGGAAACACAAAAAAATAATTTTTTTCCTTTTTTAAATGTTCCGTCGCAAATGCGTAGGAAGTTGCAAAAACGAATAATTATATTTTTTTAAAATTTTATTTAATGTCGTCAGAAATGCGTAGGAAAGGAGTGTCAGAAATGCGTAGGAAAGGAGAGTGTCAGAAATCCATCAAAAAGGAGAGTGTTGGAACACTCACATTTGATATGCTCACACACACATACAAGTAGTTATGTGTTTGTAACAATTTGTTCGTTGATGTTAACTAATTTCTAATAATTATAATATTTTCTATTTTTTAGATGTGGAACACTCACATTTGATATGGTTAATGTAAGTTTGTTTTCTATTTCCTAGTTTGATTTTCAAAAATTTGAATAAATAATAATTGTTAATTTATTGTAGTGCAATCAACAAGTTGAGACATGGGAATGCGGCTATATACTTCTTCAATCTATGTTCGACTTTGTCAATGTGTATCAAAAGCAATTTCCCAGTGTAAGTCTATTTCTTAATTATTTTTTAGATGTACATAAGTATATACAAGATAACATGCGCAAAAATGCTCACACACACATACAAGTAGTTATGTGTTTGTAACAATTTGTTCGTTGATGTTAACTAATTTCTAATAATTATAATATTTTCTATTTTTTAGATGTGGAACGACACGAAAGTGGCTACAGATGAAGATATAGAAAAGACGTTGAAGGAATTGATGCCAATTTTATTTGACGGGTTGGGTATTCCTTAGTTTAAATATAGTTTGTTTATGGTTTTGAATAGATTAAGTAGTGAATTGTTATTTTACCAATTAATATTGTAGACTTTCGGGTTGAATGTGTATTGGGTCACTTTTTTACTTGTCCGGATTTGACTACGTTGAATATATAAAAGGATTGATTGGAATTGACGTCAATGTTGGAGTGCATATTATTTTTTTTTTACTGCATATTATGTCATTTTTACGTATCTCTTTTTTACTACAGATTTTTATTTGAAATTTGACAGCATAATTTGTTGTTCTTACAACATTGGTCATAAGTCGCGGTTCATCCAACACCGACTAAAACCTTTCTTAAAATTGTAAAACTATTTTAAGTCGCGGTTCATCCAACACTGACTAAAAAGTTTTCCTAAAATTGTAAAATGATTTTAAGTCGCGGTTCATAATGCTGACTAAAAATATTTCTGTAAAAGTATGAACATCTTTTTAGTCGCGGTGGTTTATTTTAAGTCAGGGTTCAGCAAACCGCGTCTTATAAACAACCCATTTTTAGCCACGGCATTTTAAGTCGGGGTTTGAAACCGCGCCTAAAAACTATTTTAACCCCGTCTAATGCTCACTTCTGTACTAGTGGTGGCGGATCTAGAAAGTCCGTATAGGGGTAACGTTTTAAAAAAGGGTAACGAAATCGAATAAACGTCAGTTTTTTTCTAAAATTTACACTACCGTCAGATCTTCAAGGGGCAACGAGAGTTACCCCTTGTAACACTATAGGTCTGTCCGTGACATATTATATTATATTATATTATATTATATTATATTATATTATATTATATATAATAACAAAAAGTAACTTCGGTCACCATGATCTAATGAACCGACATGCCTGCAGAGGACACACCGTTCAATTAATCATTCGTTGTATAATAACAAAGAGTAACTTCGGTCACCGTCATCAAATGAACCGACATGCCTGCAGAGGACACACCGTTCAATTAATCATTCGCTGCATCAATAAAACAGTATTTAGAACTAACATCGGCCGCTACCGGTTTACAAACCGACATACCTACTACACGCCCACAAAATATAAAGCGTTGTGTTGGTAGTCATGCATCTTGGTTGTACACGTGATGCCTGTTCGAGTGTCATTCACACCATTTCTTTTCTTATTTTAATCCCTTCTTTTTGTTTATGACACGCTAAAACCGCCAAGAACAATCTCTGATACATCCACCAGGAACCGCCAACAACAATATCACGGATTCTCTCTAGCCTTCATATTTCATGTTACCGATCTTCATGTCAATTCCGTTCACCCCTGATTCGGAACAATATATTTCATTTTTGCATTTGTATTTTCAATTCGGGTAAGTTTTCACTTTCAGGTTTTACCTTTTAATGTTTTTGCTTTTGATTAATCCGGTTTATATTATTCGGTTCTTTGTTTGTGAAGTATGAACAACATAAACATTTACATGTTGATAAGTCGTATGTGGATTTTTGCCCACCGCCTGCTACGGCAGCGGGAAGAGGAATGTGTTGGAAATATTGGCGTGAATGAAAGTCTCAAATGTGGTAAACAATTTGTCCCACTTCGGTGTAGGGAACAAAAGGAATGGCTATTTATAAGGTAAAGCATTTACCTACTAGTATAGCTTTATGACATGTTTTACCACAAGTCCTACCCGCGTGCGAGGGGGGGTGCAAATTGGAACCGGAATTAGCTTGAACTTGTGTGTGCCCGCACGTCCTGCGGACACGAATCTCCGAAAAACCCGACCCGCGTGGGGCTGGTTTTTGCACCTTGAGACCCGTATTTTATTTTGTTAAATAAACTGATTGAGCAATGAACGAATTATTATTTAGTATGTGCACTATCATTATTTAATTCATTTGCACTATCATTATTTAATTCATTTGATTGATGAATTATTCGTGCACTTTCATTATTTAAGTTTGTGCACTATCAATTTTATGATTGATTCCATTATCTGCAAATGGATGCTTTGCTGGCTCGAATTATGCAATGATTTTATATGCCTATAAATCATGTGCATTCTAATCAGTTTAATAACACACAGAAAAGATACACCAGCAGATAGTTTTCCTTCTCTCTGCAAGTATTCCAGTTTATTTCAGGCAACTGTACAGGTCCGGCAGTGCGCTGTAGCTGCTTCGAATCGGCGTACCCTGGGAACAGACCGCGAATCTGTTTAAGGGAATTGTGTCAAACACAAGCCCGGTTCACTGTTATTGTATTAATACGTTATTTTGTTTCTGTTTTCTTGTTTATATTCCCAGTTTAGAGATAAGCTATCTGTAATAATACTATTTCAGTAGCAATTTTGTAACAATCTTAAACAGATTTCTTTACTGATCGTTCCTGCATTCTGTTACGTTTCAGAATGGCATCCCAACCGATGACTACTGCTGCTTCTGATGTTTCTGCTGTCATGACCAGTCCTGTTTCTGCGGTCATGACTCCCGCTGTAACTGTCACCACCAGTTTGGTGACACCACTGCCTAATGCAGTGCCGCATGCTGAGAAACCAGAGAAATTCAGTGGTGTGAATTTCAAACAGTGGCAGCAAAAGATGTTCTTTTATCTGACCACGCTGAATCTGGCAAGGTTCTTGACTGAACCTAAACCCCAAGTGGATGAAGGGGATATGAATGCTCAATCTGTGAGCGCGATGCATGCTTGGAATCATTCGGATTTCCTGTGCCGTAACTTTATTTTGAATGGTTTGGTGGACACATTGTATAATGTGTATTGCAAAGCCACGACTGCCAAAGAATTGTGGGAGTCTTTGGATCAAAAATACAAAACACAAGATGCGGGCACTAAGAAATTCGTGGTGGCTAAGTTCTTGGACTTTAAAATGATAGACTCTAAAACTGTCATGAGCCAAGTCCAAGAATTGCAGATTATCCTTCATGATATTCATTCGGAAGGAATGATACTCAACGAGACATTCCAAGTTGCTGCAATGATTGAAAAACTGCCACCAAGTTAGGTTAATTTCAAGAACTATCTCAAGCATAAGCAAAAGGAGATGACCATTCAAGACCTTGTTATGCGTCTTCGGATTGAAGAAGAAAACAAAGTGGGTCTAAAAAAGATTGATGGTCCTGAAACTGTGAAGGCCAATCTTGTTGAACATGGCCAGTCTTCGAAGGGAAAAAACAGGGGAAAAGGTGGAAATAAAAGTCATGGGAAACGCTCCAACCTTGGTCCTAAGGGGGGAGTTGGTAAAAAGAAGTTCCTAGGAATTTGCTATAATTGTCAGAAGCAAGGCCACAAGGCCAACGAATGCAAGCTTCCTAAGAAGGAAAATGCTCGACAAGCAAACATGGTTGATGAAGTCGACAACCTGGTTGCCATGGTCACGGATCTCTCGATTTTGGTGACTGAAGTTAATTTGGTCGGGCAAAATAACAAGGATTGGTGGGTTGATACGGGGGCTACCCGTCATGTGTGTTTCGACAAGAGCCTTTTTAACACCTTCAAAGAGGTGACTAATGGCGAAAAGGTTTTTATGGGAAACTCTGCCACGGCCGAAATTAAAGGTGAAGGGAACGTGGTTCTAAAAATGACTTCTGGAAAGGAACTCACCTTGTCAAACGTGTTGTATGTTCCAGAAATTCGTAAGAACCTTGTGTCGGGGTGGCAGTTGAACAAATTTGGGTTCAAAATGGTGATTGAGTCGGACAAGGTCGTGTTGACCAAAAATAGTGTGTATGTTGGTAAGGGCTATGCCCTCAATGGAATGTTTAAATTAAATGTAATTGTCGTGAATGCAATAAAAGAAAACGCTACTAGTTCTACTTACTTGATTGAGTCTTGTAATCTTTGGCATGGTAGACTAGGTCACGTAAATTATAATTCCATTCGTCATTTAATTAAACTTAATTGCATTCCAACATTTGATATCGACTCAAATAATAAATGTGAAGTTTGCATAGAAGCAAAACAAACAAGATCGTCATTTAAAAAGGTTGAAAGAATCACTGAACCCCTCGAAATGATACACACTGATGTGTGTGATCTAAAAGCAATTCCTACTCGTGGAGGGAACAAGTACTTCATCACTTTTATTGATGATAGTACCAGATATTGCTATGTGTACTTACTTAAGAGTAAGGACGAGGCTATTGACAAGTTTATCTTGTTCAAAGCCGAAGTTGAGAATCAACTAAATCGGAAAATCAAAGTCGTAAGGAGCGACCGTGGAGGTGAATATGTTTCACCTTTTATTGACGTATGTGCAAAAGGTGGAATCATCCACGAACTCACGGCTCCTTACTCCCCTCAATCAAATGGCATAGCGGAACGGAAAAATCGTACTTTGAAAGAAATGATGAATGCCATGATGATAAGTTCTGGTGTAAACCAAAACATGTGGGGGGAAGCAATCTTATCGGCAAATTATGTGTTGAACATGATACCGAATAAGAAAAAGGATATAACTCCATACGAATCATGGACGGGAAAGAAACCACCATATAAATCTTTAAAAGTGTGGGGGTGTCTAGCCAAGGTGGTGGTCACACCACCAAAGCGCCTATTAATAGGACCCAAAACTGTGGATTGTGTGTTTGTAGGATACACCCGTCCTTATGGTCCATATCGTTTTCTTGTACATGATTCCAAGAACCCTGGAATATGCAATGGCACCTTAATAGAATCTAAGGATGCTTCATGGTTTGAACATGTGTTCCCATGCTCAGGTAAAGGTGAACCGAGTTTCACTAGACCAGTTGAGGAAATTGTTCCTAGAGATGAGGGTGCATATAATGAACCTCAGGAACAATCTAACACTGAGGAAGTTGAAATCAGGAGAAGTAAACGGCAAAGGACCGAAAAAACCTTTGGGCCTGATTTTCTTACCTATATGATAGAAGAGGAACCTCAAACGTACCAACAAGCGGTAAGATCCTCAGAAGGACCTCAGTGGAGGGAGGCCATCAAAAGTGAGATAGATTCTATCTTACAAAATCATACATGGGAACTAGTGGATCTTCCTCAAGGAAGTAAACCACTAGGATATCGATGGATCTTCAAGAAGAAGATGAAACCAGATGGGACCATCGATAAATACAAGGCAAGGTTGGTGATCAAAGGATATAAACAACGAGAAGGTTTAGATTACTTTGATACATATTCGCCTGTTACGCGAATAACCTCCATCAGGTTGATGCTTGCCATTGTAGCCATTAGAAATTTGGAAGTTCATCAAATGGATGTGAAAACAGCTTTCTTGAATGGAAATCTTGAGGAAGAGATTTACATGGAACAACCTGAAGGTTTCATAGCCATTGGGCAAGAAAAGAAAGTTTGTAAACTTGTAAAATCCTTGTATGGATTGAAACAAGCTCCAAAACAATGGCACCAGAAGTTTGATCAAGTCATACTTGATGCTGGGTTCAAAATCGATGAGTGTGACAAATGTGTATATTTTAAGGACACATCTGATGGATATGTCATTTTATGTCTATATGTAGATGATATACTCATTGCTGGAAGTGATGACAAAATCATAAAATCTACAAAGAACATGCTAAAGGCAAGATTTGACATGAAAGACATGGGTCTTGCGGATGTGATTTTGGGGATCAAAATCACGCGAACAGAAAGTGGACTTGTTTTAAGTCAATCCCACTATGTGGACAAAATTCTTGATAAGTTCAATGCAAACGATTCTAATGAAGCTAGAACTCCGCTTGACACGAGTCAACATCTAGCCAAGAATAGAGGTGAACCCGTAAACCAGTTGGAATACTCAAGAATTATTGGTAGTTTGATGTATCTTATGAGTTGTACTAGACCAGACATAGCATATGCTGTGAGCAAGCTAAGTAGATGCACGAGCAACCCAAGTTCATTGCATTGGAACGGTATCACTCGGTTGCTTCACTACTTAAGATACACTCGGGAATACGGGTTGCATTATAACAGATATCCAGCAGTTATAGAAGGATACTGCGATGCGAATTGGATATCTGACACGAATGATTCCAGAGCAACAAGTGGGTATGTATTCACACTTGGAGGTGCAGCGATATCATGGAAATCGTCGAAACAAACGGTTATTGCTAGATCCACGATGGAATCTGAGTTCATCGCTTTAGATAAAGCAGGTGAAGAGGCAGAATGGCTACGCCAATTTGTTGAGGATATACCAAGATGGCCTAAGCCGGCAACGGCCATTTGTATACATTGTGATAGCCAATCGGCACTTGGCAGAGCTCGTAACACAATGTATAATGGTAGGAACAGACATATCAGACGTAGACATAATACAGTACGACAACTAATCTCTACTGGAATTATCACTGTTGACTACGTGAGGTCAAAGGATAATATTGCGGATCCGCTAACAAAAGGCCTAAGTAGAGAGGTAGTACAGAAGTCGTCATTGGGAATGGGACTGAAGCCCTTGAAAATAAGTTCATATGATGGAAACCTAACTCAGTAGACTGGAGATCCCAAGAGCTGAGTTCAATAGGAAAACCTAATTGTATGAATTAGTGAGGTCACTGTGGGGGGTTACCCTACGTATATATATAAGGAAGTTTATTGTAAAAGCTTAATAAACTTCCTAGTCCATTCCTAAAAGTGACAAGTGTGAGGCTAAGCATATAGCTTTTAATGATTCGACTAAAGTAACTATACATAGTGAATCACCTATGTGAGAGAGAAGTGGGGCGCTTCGAAGGGTATTGATGGGGCACAATAGTTAATAGCTCTCGCAGAACCAGGCATCATGTTCATGACCATAACGAACATAACTATGAGGACTTGACTTTGTCAGGGAGAGTTTTATGTGAAGTGCATTGTCGTCTACACAAACGGCAGACGAGTTCAAAGACATCGAGTTCTACTCAGAGCTAGTGGGCTAAGTGCGTTTCATGAGCTAAGGTTCAAAGGGTGACACCTACCTATCGTATGCAAAACTCAACTGCTGAAATTTAATTGGAATAATGTTGTTCTGAGATCGACCTCCATTCATGTGGGGGATTGTTGGAAATATTGGCGTGAATGAAAGTCTCAAATGTGGTAAACAATTTGTCCCACTTCGGTGTAGGGAACAAAAGGAATGGCTATTTATAAGGTAAAGCATTTACCTACTAGTATAGCTTTATGACATGTTTTACCACAAGTCCTACCCGCGTGCGAGGGGGGGGTGCAAATTGGAACCGGAATTAGCTTGAACTTGTGTGTGCCCGCACATCCTGCGGACACGAATCTCCGAAAAACCCGACCCGCGTGGGGCTGGTTTTTGCACCTTGAGACCCGTATTTTATTTTGTTAAATAAACTGATTGAGCAATGAACGAATTATTATTTAGTATGTGCACTATCATTATTTAATTCATTTGCACTATCATTATTTAATTCATTTGATTGATGAATTATTCGTGCACTTTCATTATTTAAGTTTGTGCACTATCAATTTTATGATTGATTCCATTATCTGCAAATGGATGCTTTGCTGGCTCGAATTATGCAATGATTTTATATGCCTATAAATCATGTGCATTCTAATCAGTTTAATAACACACAGAAAAGATACACCAGCAGATAGTTTTCCTTCTCTCTGCAAGTATTCCAGTTTATTTCAGGCAACTGTACAGGTCCGGCAGTGCGCTGTAGCTGCTTCAAATCGGCGTACCCTGGGAACAGACCGCGAATCTGTTTAAGGGAATTGTGTCAAACACAAGCCCGGTTCACTGTTATTGTATTAATACGTTATTTTGTTTCTGTTTTCTTGTTTATATTCCCAGTTTAGAGATAAGCTATCTGTAATAATACTATTTCAGTAGCAATTTTGTAACAGAATGCACGCTCTCTCTTTTGTTGTGCCTTTCTTTATGCTTAGTACGGTAGGGATGACGATGTTGAGTTACTTGATCGGAGGCGACGATTATCAGAGAGAGGTTTCCTCATGGTACTGCATTCGGGTTTATGTTTTGGTTTAATCACGCCTGAAAACTTAAACGACAAACCAGAGAGAGAGAATTGTTTCTGGTACGACAATGTTCGCCGCCGCAGAGGGTCACAAGTCGCGTGTAAATCGACGTGTCGGTTTTGTACAAGATTTGTCGGTAAATAATGCATTTTGATAGGGCTACGTATGGGGGTTTGTGGGTGTCGAATGTGGGGGTGGCGATTAGTTTGGCGAGGAGGGGGTCGGTGTATTAGAGATTGTAGAGGGCGGCGACTACCTTGCCAGAGGAAGATAAGGGTTTTATGATTTGGGGATTTATTTGTCAAACTCTGAACGGTTTCGACTGCGGTTTTTGGTTGCGGCAGGCGACTGTTGGGGTGTGATGGGATCGATTAAAGGGGTTGAGGAGAGTTGTTGGATTTTTTAAAAGGATTTTGATAAATGCAAAACTATATCACAATACTTTTTTTAGAAGAATTTGGTGATTTCACATAAGTATAACTCTTAATTAAAAAAAATTCAGATGCATAAATCCTAAAAGAAGCCATGATAAAATAATTTTTATAAATTTAAATATCATTTATAAAGAAATATGGTGATAGAGTTTCGGATTTACTTGACAACGATTTTTTTTATAAATCTTTGGTGATTTCACCGATTACACATGGTATAAGAATTTGATAAAGGTTTACTTTGCTAACGGTATACTTCACACCAAATAAATCAATGGGAACAATGAATCTATTTTTAATTGCAATAGAATAGAATGCAAACCGTACATTTTGGGTTTTTTATTTGTAGTATGATAGAGCGTTAGTATCTTAGCAAACCAAATCAGTGTCAACTGTATTCCCTTTGTGCAATGAACCAGTTGCAACAGGTGAATATTATTTTTCAACTTTCATCCATTTCTCAAAACTACTATTCTTCTGTTTTTTGTTTTACTTTTAACCTTTTCAGTTTTCAACCCCTATGGTAATATTTTTTCAACCCCTTTAGTATTTATCTTTTAGTTTTAGTGCCAACATTTTTCCATTTTCAACTTTGCTCTTATGTATATTCTTACTTTTTATGCCCTTTAAACACACCATTTTATATTATTATTGTTTAATGATTATAGAAATTTACTTCAAAATTAAAATATAAAATGGTAGAAAAATTAGGATGATACAAAAACCACAAACACCCTTTTGGCGATTCATAACCCCAGCCTATTTGTCTCTAACGATTCGTTACCCCGTTTACATTTAGGAAAGCAAAAGTAATTGTGTGGCGGGTGGGTGAAGTTTGCAACATTTTTGGATGAGAAAAAAATACATCTGATTGTATACTGAGGCGGGATGAAGTTGGTGATGGTTTAGAAACAAATAAGAGCAACAATTTATTTGTGACATTCATTAGCAAGGAGAACTATGTGCCTCTTTAAAAAGACCAACCAAACATGCAAATCAATCCTAATTAACTTAACAAACGTTTGGCTAAGGTATAGTATAGACACATCTTAGTTAGGTTTTTTTATCATTTGATGGTGTGTAATAAGTACGCTGCAACGCGCGAGTATGCGTCAACTCGTCTTACATATAAAAATCAAATTTTATGATCATTAAAAGTGCTACAAAGTTAGTTACATGTCTACATATCTTACATTTAAAATTTAATTAGTTTTATGCCCCGACCGCGTAGCGGGGCGCTAAGTCAAATATTTCTCAATCAATTAAAACAAAACACTATCATAGTTTTGCTAGGAAAAAAAAGACTAAAACGATGGCAAGACTGTAATTTTAAGCTGGGGGCAAAACTGTAATTTTTCAGGACCAATGAGTGAGCGCTAATGAATAAAAATTACATTGAGTTAACCAATTAAAACAAAACACTACCATAGATTTGCTAAAAAAAAACTAAAATGATAATAAGACTGTAATTTCGAACTGGGGGAGATCATAACTTTGACTATGGTAAAATTGTAATTTTTCAAAAGCTACAACGATGACAAGACTGTAATTTTGAACTGAGAGCAAAATCGTAATTTTAAATTGATGGTAAAATCGTAATTTATTTGGGCCAATGGAGAAGTGCCAGACAGACAACTGCTTAGCACTATTCCCCCTTATCTGTCTGACACTGTTCCCCTTATACTTATTAAATATATATAGATTAAAGAGATGTAATATAATATAATGTAGAGTAAAATGTTCGGATAGTCCCTGTGGGTTGTTGAAATTTCAGCTTTAGTTCCCAACTTTCTAAAATTACACTCTTGATCCCTGTGGTTGACCAGTTGTTACTCGGATAGTCCCTGAAATAGATGGAGATTAGTTTTCTCAGTTAAGTAGGTGTGAATTTACAAAAATACCCTTAATATTAAAAAAATATTAACTTCAACTTCTTCACCAACCCCCACCCACCCAAACCACCTGTGTAGTTACAGTCAACAAACAGTTTCGGGACCGGTAAACTTGCTCCATCGACTTGGTTTTCGGTCATTTTCTATTCATAAGCAACCTAAATCCACGAATTCCTTCGTCCTGTATTTATCAACGATCTCATTATATTGGTTAATACGTTCCTGGTAATAGTAATACCAACTCTCTGCTGGCGTATTCCGTGTCGGTTGTCGCCAGTATCCTAACGGGGTTGGCATTGGATGTTCCCCTTCTAATCTTACGTGAATAAAATGCTTCTTGTTAACATGTACTAGCGCGACCGTTTGATGAGGAATACTATCTTCGGCTGTTTTGAACATGGGAAAAAACGAAGCACAACCTCTGTCGCTTAATAAGAGACAAATGACATTCCACCGGTTCGCTATCAGCAACCCCGCGAAAGGCATTTGTAGCCACTTATCACCAGGTGCTACGCCTATACCGAACCAATCTAATGACTTTCGAACTTCATGAAACTGAATTTCATTTATTGTATTCCATAAGTCATACCAGTGCACTCATCTATAAGCCCTCGCCGTATTGACGGCCACTCCATCTCATGAAGTGATAAGCTGACCGCTATAGATCGAAACCCACAATTACCATCACCCTGTACATTTTGTATGTGACTGAGGTATGGATAGAAGCAAGGTGGAATGAACGGTTTGAAATGCATGAACATATTAAGTTGTGTGGCAGGCAGCAAAGGTAATTTCAGTGTCTCTTCCATTGATTTTGCCACCTTCTTTTTCGTTTTCGAATTCCTAGCTCCTTTCGCAATCTCGTCGATGAACCAAGGTGTTTCTCCACAATAACTTTGTGACTCGACAAACGAGCTGTGCCTTGTAGGTTCGTTGTATGACTCTTGTGTGCCAATAGGGGGTGAATCACCATACGTGTCTGCCGATGAAAAAAAATTGTGTCATGAAGGCTCCGTAAACGAAACAACCTTCCTTTGTTGCTGATCTTTTAAACTTGGACGACCCCGTGTGTTTTTTTGCACGACTGGCTGTTTGAGCTTTGTCTTATTGAGTTGTACCAATCCCTTCATCTTTTGAACCAGGTTTTTCTTTGCTTCTCTCGGCTGGGCCACTAAATGTTGTCTAAGAAGCGCAAGTTCGTCATCTAAGTCGAAAAACTCCTCCTCGCTCGGTTTCTGTAAGGAATCCAAATTTAACTTTTGCCAAAAGGGGTCTATCAACTCCAACGGAAGCATTTGACCTAAAAAAAACCAACAAACAACATAAAACGTGAATAAGATTTTGCGTGATGAAATGCTCTGATTATAAAATGTGGTTGGTCGAAGAATGTATTACTATTCATTGTATACGGTAGCAAACGACACGCGCATGTACCGTTAGATGCCTTTAAGATTTCTATGACCTTTAATTCGTTGGATAACAAGTCTAGGCAGGCATGTGAAACCTTCTTTCGTAGGAGATCAAATATTGGTTTGTTATGTGGATCCATTGTTCGGCTCTTGCTTGCTTCAATGCTGCTTTTTGTTTCTGTCATCTGGTTTCTTATGAGCTTATCAATAAGTGGTACCACTTTATCCAGCGTGTAATTGGAGTCGCCTAGGTAATGCTTCAAAAGGGAATGTTGACCCTCTACCCTGTTCGTTGTACGTTGATCGAAGTTCAGATATTGGTCGCTCCAGAACGAAACAAACTGGTCTCTATATGGTTTTAACCAGTTTGTATACAAATAATCCATAATTTCTGAATCAAAGTCAAATGCAGTTAAGACAAGTCAAATAAGTACGATTAATAAACAAAAATAATATAAAACTTGCCGTTGCTTTTTTTGCTTGGCAATTTTGATCGTATTCGCTCGTACTAGTAGTTGTAGTCAAGATCGGTCGTTGAGTTAATTAGCCTGCCCCACTTGTAAAGAAACTTTTCCCAGCTTTCTTCGGTTTTAAAGCCTGGCCTGCAATGTTTGGCAATGTTTTGCTGTATGTGCCACTTACACAATGAATGTCTAGCCTTGGGAAACACTGTTGCACATGCGTTCATTAGGGTGCGATCTATATCCGTCACTATTACACGGGGTTCCATAACACTGTCTAATGAGTCTTTCAACCTCTGTAGAACCCACGTGAAGTTTTCTTGTTTCTCGTTGTTTATGAACGCATGAGCAATGCAAAACGACATCAACGTGGATGTAACACCGATAATCTGAACTAGCGGCATTTTGTACCGATTCGTCTTGTAGGTGGAGTCTCTATAAGCAACACATGCGGGAAGGCGCGCCACAACATGTTCGAGTCCGGGTGGATGAAGAAAACATCCTCGACCCGTTCGCCATTTTCAGATGTTCTATGGTAAAAAACAAACCCAACCTTCTCCAACCGGTCGAAAAGTATCTGCATTGGAGTCTCGCCGACTTGTTCCATTCGACCCAATTTGGCCCGAGCGTTGTATATGGTGTTTCTTGTTGTGACATTATGAGGGTTCTGTTCTTTAATGGCAGCAAGAATGTCTCGTGGTTTTATGTTCTGATACGTAAGTTGCTCCACCGCCCTCTCTTCCCCTGGAGCCAGCCTCATTAGGGACGGATGACCCTCTGGATACAGAAAGGGTTCGTGGTTATGTTTAGCTACGTCAACCCTTAGATCGCAATAACGTAACCTCTTTCTGTATGTCCCAATCAGTTGGAACTCGCAACCGGTTTTCCTGGTCCCGCTACGTCTGACCGTGGCTGTTGAGTTGTGCTGGCCGGCACAATTGCACGTAAGCCAAATTTTTAACAGCTGACCGCTTGGGGGTTTCTCGTAGATGGTGCGTTTGGTGACAATGGCGTAGCCATTTTCGCGTCCGACTTCTCTCCACCAATTCATCCATGCTAGCGAATTTCTAACGAAAACACTTATATGTGTGAATTAATTATTAACTCTAATGAATAGGATGCTATGTATTATAGTTTTTGGATGATATAATATTTTAATAAAAACAACATCAAACGTAAAAACAGTAAAATATTTAACGTACAACAAATAAACGTATAATTAAATGTTATACCTGATTGTTTTGAAACTCACTAGGTTCTTGGTCAGCCTTTGGACCCTCGGACGGTCCACCACTTATGGGAAGAGAATGAAAACTACCGGTCGGCGGTCCACCACTAACAGGAGAGGATTCAAAACTAACGAGGTGTTGCGAGGGATAATAACCAGCATAATTAGGCTGAAAGACATCCAAAATCCAAGTATCCTGACCTGCATCAGACACAAGATTGAGATCGAACGGAGCATTCAGATCAAACACACCCGGATTGTTATCTTGATTGTTATCATAACTCCCATGATTCAACTCGTTAGTCGAGTCAATACCTAAAAAGTCACGCCAAAACGACATTGATAGCGTAAATAATTTGAATACAGAGAGATATAGAAGAAACGAATAGAAGTTGAATGAAAATGAATGAAATTATTGTCGTTTATATAGAGGTTTTTACGGAATATTACATCGTTTCAAATGATTAACACGCGAATCGAGGAATCTAACGTCAAATCAAATAACTCGCACGAATATCGAGGAATCTAACGTCTAATCACATAACTTGCACGAGAATCAAGGAATATAACATCGAATAAGAGAATCTTACGTCTACTCGCACGTGAATCGAGGAATAACACGTCGCGTCAAATAGTAAAAAAAACAATAAAATAAATGAAATTCATTGTATACGGGGGCCGTATACGTCTATAAGACCCGTATAAAAGCATCGTATAATAGATATACGACTACAATAGATATACGACTACACTAAATTCTTATTCTAACATGGTGTATACAGGCCGTATAACCTTATGTCGCCTTTGTCGGTTCATTTTATTCTATACGGGCCGTATAACCTTATACGACCCGTATACACCATGTTAATATGGGATTATTAGTAAAAAAAATAAAATAACACTGACTTGGTCAAACTAGTTACAAAATTTGAAATATACACAAACATATATTAATAATATTGTATGAATATGATATTGATGTCCACTCTTCTTCTCCACATTCACGGACTCCCATTGCTGCCATGTGCCCTGAAACAACATAAAATAGAATCCAATCTACTTACTTCCTTTTCATTATCCACAACTTTTTATTCCGTCAAAGCAACTCTTTCTTCCCATCTACGTTTCGAATTTTCTTCTCTTCACCATGTTTCATCACTCATAAACCCCCAATTTCCTCTCCCCCATTATCCCTAAAATGGGCAATTGCTCCAAAACCCTAAAAAACCCTAACCATAATCACATTCCAGATAATAACTCTAATACCCACATTTCCGATCAATTTCACCGGAAAACAGCTCTATCTGACGTCATCAACTCTTCTCCGTCACTGTCATCGTCACCTTCCGATAAAGCTCACCGGACAACTGCTCTCTCTGACGTCATCAACTCTTCTCCGTCACCGGCATCGTTACCTTCCGATAAAGTTCACCGGAAAACAGCTAAATCTGACGTCATCAACTTATCTCCGTCACCGTTATCTTCCGATAAAGTTCACCGGAAAACAGCAGAATCTGACGTCAGCAACTTATCTCCGTCACCGGCAGCGCCACCGGTTGTCAGACTGTACGGATCACTGACAAACCCTAACACATCCTACATTCGGTTCGCACTTAACTACAAACCTGTAACCCTGATTTTCATCCCGTCGGAGACTCCAGACTTCGGATTCGAAACTCCGGTGATACAGTACGGATCTGACGTCATCTCGGGTTCACCGGTGACGATTTTACGGTATCTAGACGCGAAGTTTCCGAAGCCGGTGTTGTTGAGCGAGTGGAGCGCGGGGACTGAGAATATTCCGGTGGTGGTGAGGGCGACGGTATTGCAGCATAAGAGTTTGTTGTGGCATGTTGAGAGGATGGTGCGGTGGGGGGAGGATCTGGCGGCGCGTGGGGGACGCGCGAGAGGGGATCCGGTGATGGGGAGTGCGCGTATGGAGGTTAAGAAGTACGGGAAAAGTTATTCGCAGTTGTTGGAGGGTTTGCTTGAACATGCTCAGATGGAAGAGAAGATTGTGTTTCCTGTTTTGGAAAGAGAAGATAGAGGTATGGTTTGTCATAGATTTTATTGATTTTGACTTTGACTTTTAAAAGTCAAATTGAATAGTTCTTAGATGATGAATTGGTGGGGAGATTTACAAAAATAGACATTGTTAGTAGGGCTGGCAATTTCTTCACCAACACGATAACATAACACGAACCTACACAAAGTTAATAGGTTTCGTGTTTAGGTTTCGTGTCTATAACTGGTTGACACGTTAAGACCGGTTTAATTTCGTGTCTTAACAGGTTAAATACCAGTTAACTTATTAAGACCCATTAATAACATGGATATAATTTTAAATAAACAAATACCTGGAAGTAAAGTTTATATATTTAATAACAGGTCGTGTGTCTTAACAGGTTATATTAATAGGTCATATGATACACTGGTTTTAACTGGTCTTTTCGTGTAACCTGTTTGTTATCAGGTTCGGATTCGTGTTTGGAAAATCTAACACGATTTGATTTCGTGTCGTGTTCGTATTTACCTGTTTCGGGTTCGTGTCTTAACAGGCCGGGTTGACACAATATGCCAGCCCTAATTGTTAGAACAAAAGTTCTCCAATATAGACATCATTGATCGAAATGAGCTTGACTACTTTGGTGAAGGCTGAGTAGGGATGTCTGTATTGGAAAGTTTTTGTATAAGAATGTCTCTTTTTGTAATTTTCCTTAAATTGGTGTGAATTCTTTAATACTACAAGGGAAATGTGATATTTGGGTTTGTGTTTTACAGTTTATAGCAGAGTTAAGATTATTAGGTGTGTTAATGTGTGCGGTTATATAAGAAATTTGTATGAATTTGTGAATTTGGTAAGTAACTGATTTGACTTTGAAAGTCAAAGGTGAAAGAAACATGGTTGACTTGACTGTTGGCATTGTTGGTAATCCTGATTTGTGGGTTGCATAATGTGCATAATCGGTTGTGTTTTCATGTTTTTGTTAGTTGCAAAGTTTAATGTTAAGTTTCATATCATATTCGTTTACGTTTATAATCAAGTGTAAATGTCACAAAATAGTAATACACTTTTGGTGATGGTCAGCGTTTGTTGTGGTAATTACAAGTCTTTCGAGAGGACTGCATATTAACTGTGGTCTGCAGAAAATAATAGCTTTATAATTACTGAAGTAAGCCATTCAAGAAGCTTATAATGACCAAAACGAATTTTGAAAGTTATGATTATCAAAATGGGCCACTGATTATATTGCTATTTAATGACATTCGCGCTGTAAGTGATTATGACGGTTCAATGAACACTGTTTGTTGTTATGATGTTAGAAGGAGCCTATTTCATGCTCAAAAGTTGAATGCGGACCCTTTTTAATCATGATTGATGGTTTTTAAAGGAACAGTTTTTTTATTGTTGAATCGTAACTTTATTGTAAACTTGGTACAATTCGTTGCTTTAAATGAAAGCATATTAGCACATGATTCTTTAATAATTAGTATCACGGTTTCATGATGAAACAAAGATATTATGTAAAAGCTACTAGGTATTTTTCTTGTACTTCTCTTACATTTTCACCATACAATCCACTCATAGTTTGCTTTCTCTTTAATCAACTTTTAAACGCTTTTCACCAAAAAAGAATAAATACTGTTAGAACTTTCAAAGGGGTGGCGTAGTGGTAAGCACTTGGGTACCGTCTATTAGAGGTCTCTGGTTTGAATCCAACATTCACTGGTTTTCTGCCTTTAATCCCCTTGAAGTCCACTGGTTCGACTTCTCGTAGTTACCAAAAAATTAATAGAGTAAAATGTCATTTTTGTCCATGAGGTTTGGCTACTTTTGCGACTTTTGTCCAAAGGTTTGTTTTTTCGCATTTGAATCCAAAAAGATTGGAATCTTGCTATTTTCATCCAACTCGTTAACTCCATCCATTTTTTAACGTTAAGTCAGGGGTATTTTCGTCTTTTTAGACATTTTTTTTGTGATGATCAAAGGGTTTGGGTGGGGAGAAAGTTAACATAGGTGGATCTTTATTTCTTATAGTGTTTTATTGTAATAAAAAATGTCTAAAAAGACGGAAATGCTCCTCATTTAACGGAGAAAATGGATGGAGTTGACAAGTTGGATGAAAATGACAAGATTTCAAACCGTTTGGATCCAGATGCGGAAAAACAAACCTTTGGACGAAAGTTGCAAAAGTGGCCAAATCTCAGGGATGAAAATGACATTTTACTCAAAAAAATAAATTTAGAGATAGTATTATAGAACATTACTTGAATTTAAAATTTTGAAGATACTCATCTAAAGTTGAAAAATGTTGAAATCATTGATGCAGGCTTATCTAAATCTGTAACCGAAGAACACGCTAGAGATCTACCCCTCATGAATGGCATCAAAGAAGATATTAAAACCATCATAGTTCTTGACTCAGGGAGCTCTTCATGCCAAGACATGCTCTTTAGTTTATCCACCCGCATAAAATCGCTTCAGGTATGACCCTAAAAGTCAACGCTGCATTTTGTAAATGCTTTTTTATTTCTTTTGTTACTTAAAATTTTGCATGGGCAGGAGAATTGCAAGCAACATTTTGAGGAGGAAGAGAGAGGGATTCTACCGTTAATGGAGGCGGTAGAGTTGACTCAAGGTCAACAAGAGCGGTTACTGGAGCAATCTTTAGATGTCATGCCTAGTACACACTCTCACCTACTCAAGTTTTTCATGGAAGGTCTTCTCCCTCATGAAGCAATGCATTATCTTGACTTGATCACCAGATGTACTGACAAAGATCGAGCGGGCTCCATCTACCGATTCTTAGTCGAGTAAGCTCACTTCTCGTTTTTGTTTTCATGATTTAGTCCTTTGGGCTGGTACTGCCTCATGTGATTGGTTCATCTGGTGCTTTTGGTTATATGCTTAAATTGGAGGCGGGCTGGCTAACGGGTCAAAATGGGTCAATTTTAGTGCGTGTTAAACGAGCTAGTAGGTTGGGTAGACTTACATACACTTTTTCGTCCATTTTCAAAAATTCTTTACACATAACTAATAGTGGTTACAGTGATGATATAAATCTTTGCATAAAAATGATTTACAAGGATGTATATGAATAAGTCTGGGGTGCAAACGAGCCGAGCCCAAGCTCGGCTTGAGCTTTGTCAAAGCTCGAGCTTGGCTCGTTGGTAGTTTCTCAAGCTCGAGCTTGGCTTGGGTTCGGCGCGTTTACTATTTATTAATTAATATATTAAATAAAAATAATATAAAATAATAGATTCGTTTAGGCTCGCGAGCTCGATAAGTGAAGCTCGGGCTCATTTACTAAACAAGCTTATTTTTAGGTTCGGGCTCGGCTCGTTTACTAATAAAAACTTTAAATAAAGGGTAAATGTTATTAAATATTAATAAAAACTAATATTATACTAAGGCTCGAGCTCGGGCTCGATAAATAAACTAGCTTTAATTTAGGCTCAAGCTCGGCTTGGGCTTGATTAGGCTCGGCTCGTTTCGAGTTTTTTCTTGAGCCGACCTCGAGCAGCACGCCAGCTACTCGGCTCGTTTGCACCCCTAGTTGTTTTCACATGCCATACTCGAGCTCGAGCTCGGGCTCGATAAATTAACGAGCTTTAATTTAGGCTCAAGCTTGGCTTGGGCTTGATAAGGCTCGGCTCGTTTCGAGCTTTTTCTTGGGTCAATCTCAAGCAGCTCGTGAGCCGCTCGGCTTGTTTGCACCCCTAGTTGTATGCATTATAAACAAGACATGTACACCTTCACATTTGACTTGTCCGGTCTTTTACCTTTCAGCTAAACTTTTTTATTTGACCCGTTTAGGACAAAACCAACTTGATCCATTATGATGCTCCACAATCAGAACTTTAACTATTGTGTTTGTCTCCCTTTTGTGGGTCCCAAATTTGTCCAAAACAAATGGGACCACTGCGGATGAGAAACAAATAGATTCTTTATTTATTCGTTGAACAAAATATAAATGTGTGGTTTTGCTTTTATTCAGGGAACACCATGGGAAACGCAACGAGGGTCGACCAACCATGGCATTGTTGTTAAAGGCCAAAGCCTAAGCTTCCTGTCTTGAAGTGGACGGTTCCATTGGCGGCCAAAATCGGATAAAGTGTGTGTTTAGGAGGTCAGCGGGTATTGGTGGTTTTCGTGGTGCTTTAATGATCGAATTGGTTATATTGTATGTATGTTTTCGCTAGGGTGTTGTGTGCAGCAACCTTACCTAATTACATATCAGCAGCAAAAACAATAGAAGATGTTGTATACAGGGATGAAAATCGCAGACTTCATACATGAATGAATTGTAGACTATGCATCTAAACTTTGTACCATAATGTTGTGAAGGAAT
The DNA here is from genome assembly GCA_030545235.1 of Helianthus tuberosus. Lineage (NCBI taxonomy): Eukaryota > Viridiplantae > Streptophyta > Magnoliopsida > Asterales > Asteraceae > Helianthus > Helianthus tuberosus. The sequence goes on along the minus strand of CM060369.1, from coordinate 29,672,874 downwards.
CAGATTTTCTGTTTTTTTAATTGATCTTGTTATATCAATTTTAGTTTTTTACATTAATAATTAATAACTATTATAATAAATAAGAAAAAGTGTCGCTCATTATCTTTGCTACTTAACAGTAAGACACATAATGGTAATAATAATAAGGATAAATTACATTTTCGTCCTTTATGTTTGCATCTGATTTCAATGGATGCCCTTTAACTTTAATAATTACGGGCAAAGTCCTTTATTTGGAAAACGCGTTACACCTTAGGTCCTTTAGCAATAACCAGATTAAAATTTTGAGTTAAATCTAGTCACATGTGGGTATTATGGTCATTTAATGCTTTTATCTAAATGTTCCTTAATAAATAAAAGAAAAAAAAACATATATAATCTGAAACTTTATTTCATTCTCTTTAAACTCTCTCTCTCAAATTAAACAACCAGTCAACTACTCCCCAAGTCCACTTCCGCCACAACCTATGACATGATCACCATCATCTAGGGCTGTAAACGAGTCAAGCCGAGTCGAGCCAGGGTGGGGTCGAGCTTAAGCTCGAAATTAATTCAGACGGTTAAACTTGGCTTGAGCTTTACGTCGGAGTTAAACGAGCCTAAGAACGAGCCGAGCCATGGGCCGAGCCGAGCTGGGCTTGGTTACAAAATGAGCCAGCTTGGTTCACGTCATCTTAAATTGAGTTTTTTTAACTAGTTTTTCCCGAGCTTCTTTCGAGCGAGCTACGAGCCGAGCTACGAGCCGAGCTACGAGTCAGATCTGATGCGTTCTTGGCCGGAACTAAACAGTGAACCTCTGTTCTACAGATCTGATGTGGCCATTTCGTGATATGACCACCACCATCATCGATTCCGGCGCGTACGCGAGAGAGAGAGAAACAGAGAAGTTGCGTGAAGACAGATCTGATTGTTCTTGGTCGGAAATAAACAACAAACCTCTGTTGGTGGTTTTAGCGGCGGCGATGATGATTAGCTGACGGAGAGAGAGAACCGGTGGAGCAGCTGGTTCGTACTTCTCCTTTTTCTCGGTGTCGTTTTTCCGGTCTACAGCCATACCTTTCCGATCCATACCATCAAGAGTTCCTTATCCCATGTAATGATGATGGTGTGATTTTTTTTAGATCTGTAATGAAATGATGTGTTTTTGAGAGTTTTAAGTGGTTTGGGAAGGGGTTTAGCTGGAAAGGATGGGGTGTAGGGGAATTCAAGAATGGTGTTTAGTGGCCGTGACGAATGACGATGATGTGGGTGGTGGTGTGGTACTGTTAGGAGGTTATTTCGAGAGGACCACTCTCCAATTTATAAAAGTAAATGACAAACAAACTGGAACTGGAACAATTTTCTTCGTATTTTCTTCATGCAAAAATGAAAGACAATTTATAATGAAATATTGCAACTACTTGGTCCTAAATTAATGCAGAAAATGGGAAAATGCAATAAGTGGGTCCTAGTTACATGCATGCACGTGGAAAGGAAATCAACTAAAATAGAATTGGTCTTGCTAGTTATGCGGCTGGACGTGGGCCTCCACTCTCTACCTTCTTAACTGAATCGGGTACTGGGTTACTACCGGGTCGGGTTTGCGGTTTTAGGTCACCCGGAATCTGGATCGTATCAATACCCCGCCCATGAAAATTGACCTTGTCCTCAAGGTCCGAAATCTTTGCTGCAGTCGGGTGACAAGGAACCGAAAGTGACCCTTGCAAGGTGATGGTGTTGCAGCCCTGCTGAAAGGTGAGTGAAGGAACTGAGAAGTCGGCGGTAACGGTGCCCAAGGAACGTAACCAATCATACCCAAGAATAACATCGAATCCTTTGAATGGCAAAACAAACAATTTAACCTTAAAGGTAGCCATGTCGAGTGTAAGGGGAACGTCCGGGCAGTAACCGGTGCATTGTAGTGGTTCACCATTTCCGATAAGCACCGGAAAGGGCGGCGCTGGCTCTATGAGAAGGTGCAAATCAGTAACTATTCCGGGCCGAATCAGGTTATGAGTGCTGCCGGAATCAACGAGAATTTGAATCGGTTTGCCATTGACATAGCCGGTGAGACGTAAGGCGGTAGTTGGCGTGACACCATAAAACGTGGCCGGAGATAGCGCCAGAAAGTGTGGTAGGTTTGGTACCTCCTCAAGAATGTGAACATGTGGTGGTGCAGGAGGGTTGGGAGCTTGCAAGTCATTGTCGGCTATGAGCAAGAACTGGGGTGGATCACACTTGTGCCCCGGGTGGTACTTGGCGGGGCAACGAAAACAAAGACCCGAGGCGCGGCGCTGCTGGAGTTGTTCATGGGATAATCGAGCAGTAGGTAAAGTGGTGGGCGAGGTCATGGGAGCCGGTAATGATGGTAGGTTGGGTGGTGATGTTTGTGTGGACGGAACGATCAACGGGTCTGCAGAAGACTGGGGAGTGGAATTGGATGAAGAGAACTGTGAACAACCAAGCTTGTCTTCCACACGTTTAGACAAACCATATGCTTGGTGCAAAGTGGTGGGGCGTAACACGGCCATCTCGGCTTGGATGGCTGGCCTAAGACCAGAAAGATAGCAATTAAGGAGGGCTTCGTTTGAAAGGCCGACTACCTGGTTGCATAGTTTCTCGAAAGCCGCTTGATAGGCAGTAACGGTGGTTAGTTGTTTGAGCTTGAAGAGGGTAGCTTGATGGTTTTCATAATCAGAAGGCCCGAACCGGAGTTCAAGAGCCCGGGAAAATTCTGCCCACGTGCCGAGAAGCCGATTGTTGGCAAGATATTTTTACCAACTCATGGCATCTCCGGTGAAGTAAAACTGGGCCAAAGAGAGGCGTTGAGCAGGTTGAATGGAGTAGTAATCAAAGTAGTTGGTTGCTTGAAAAAGCCAATCGAGAGGGTTGGAACCATCAAAGGTAGGCAAATGAATTTTTGGCGGCCGCATGGCGGAGTTGTTCGGTGGTGGATTGTTTGGCGGAGGGTTGTTCGGCGGTGGGTTGTTTGGCGGAGGGTTGTTCGGCGGTGGGTTGTTCGGTGGTGGGGTGGAAGACACGGTGAGGGAAATGGCAGTAGGAAGACTGGAGATGGCTTCGGCTAGGCTCGTGAGGGCGGAGTTGAGGGTGGTGTTGAGGGCGGTGAAGTGGGTGGTCATGTGGGCTGCGTTAGCGTCAAGACGATCGAGAACAATTTGCAGACCGTCATCAACGGTGGATGTGGAGGTATCTTTCTTGGGAGCCATAGGGGAGTTCAAGATGAAAGCACCAAATGTTAGGAGGTTATTTCGAGAGGACCACTCTCCAATTTATAAAAGTAAATGACAAACAAACTGGAACAATTTTCTTCGTATTTTCTTCATGCAAAAATGAAAGACAATTTATAATGAAATATTGCAACTACTTGGTCCTAAATTAATGGAATTTTTTGCAATAATAGGTGGTTTGAACCACAAAAGAGTGTTATTAGGTGCTCATGCATATTGTTTACACTTTTAGGTAAGTTGTAATTTGATAAAGCGACCTTCATTGAATTTTTCTGCAAAATCTGGCAAGTTCTGCAAAAGCTGTCAAAGATGTTGAAGGTCGCTGAATGATCTTGCAATCTATTAAAGGTCGCTGTTTCAGAATCCAACCTTCACAAGGTCGCTGTTTCATCTTCCAACCTTCTTAAAGGTCGCTGTTTGATCTTGCAAGCCTGATAAAGGTCGCTGTTTCATGTTACAAGCTTATGAATGATCGCTGTTTCATGTTACAAAGTTATTAAAGATCGCTGTTTCATGTTCCAACCTTCTTAAAGGTCGCTGTTTCTAGTTAGCAGCTTATTCAAGATCGCTGTTTTATGTTACAACCTTATTCAAGATCGCAGAATGGTGTCACAAGCTTATTAAAGATCGCAGAATGGTGTCACAAGCTTATTAAAATAACTGTCAGCTTTGCAGAATACATGCAACTTTCGTTTGCTAGTAATATAGGTGACTGTTTCACCTTGTTGTCCTTTTGCTGCATGAAATGTGAGTGGTTAATGTAAAGGTGAAATGACTAAACCCTAGGCTCTCACATGAATTCGAAAAAACCTGCTAAGTTGAATAGTTTTGTGTAAGAAAAATACTGTAGTGTAAGAAAAATACTGGCTTTCACCATGAATCCGAAAAATGATGCACAGATTGAAGTCTTTACATATGAACATAAAGCAAAGCACTCGAGATACATTTTCAATATCAAACGAAGCTTCAATCCTTTCATTACCGATAAATATTCAGTCAACTTTTATCAGCCGAAGATGAATTTTGAATGTCATCCTGGTCCTCTTAATGCATCGGTGTTGTTCTTGGACAAGAATCACCGTGCGTTTGAGGTATTCAAAAATCCAACAGCGTATGATGTGCCATTAAATATTAGACGATCAGATCGAACGTTCTGGCAGCATATGAAAGAAAATCCGGTTGGTGGAAGGGTAGAAGGTTTAATACATGCAGCAGGATTCAGCGGGATACTGCAAATTGGGTACAAGTATGTAGACCACGCCTTAATGACTGCGTTGGTTGAGAGATGGAGGCCAGAAACTCGCACGTTTCACCTTCCTTTTGGAGAAACCACAGTGGCATTACAGGATGTCAACGTGCTGTGGGGGCTACCAATAGATGGGTTCCCTATATCTGGGGCTGACACTGGTATGACACCGTATGCTGTAAGAGACAAGTGTCAACAGGTGTTGGGGTTTACCCCTGAGGAAGCTGATGTGAGGGGCAAAAGGGTTAAGTCCTCCCGAGTTTTACAATGAATAACGTCCGATTTTTCTGAAAATGAAGCATCAGATGAAGATTGCATTTTTCGTGCACGTCAAATAATATTTTATTTGATAGGGTGCACAATCTTTCCTGATAATGCAAACCACCTGATTGATGTCAAATTTTTAGAATTTCTCGTAGACTTGCCCGCATGTTCGGGATATAGTTGGGGCAGTGCTGTGTTAGCTCACCTTTACAGAAACCTTTGTAATGCTGCAGCACCTGATGCTATAGCCATTACTGGCCCAGTTGCGCTTCTACAAGTGTGGGTTTAGGAGAGGTTTCGTTGTTTTGCTCCTGCCGTTGACCGGTTCCAGTACAATGCCCCGTTAGCTGCTCGGTAGTGTGAATTGGAAATAATTAAATTTATTATTTGGTATCTATATAACACTATGTTATTTTTTTATTTATCCTTTTAGGTGGAAGGGAAGCTTAACGTGTACAGATGTTTCCACACATTGCCTGAGAACATATAGATCTCAGCTGCAATCTATGACCGAGGCAACGGTATGGTTGTTAGTTGTTGACATATAAAATTTAAGTTTGTTTGAACACGTTTCTAAAGATCGATTTTTTTTGTTTCAGTTTAATTGGAGACCATACGACGACATTGTGGGTAGACTCCCCGATATATGTCGGAGTGGTATGGGAATTTGGCGGAGTTGTTGCCCTCTGCTATACTACTCGGTTGTGGAGCAT
>CM060369.1:29640482-29667224 GCA_030545235.1 Helianthus tuberosus | reverse complement strand
TACACGGGGTTCCATAACACTGTCTAATGAGTCTTTCAACCTCTGTAGAACCCACGTGAAGTTTTCTTGTTTCTCGTTGTTTATGAACGCATGAGCAATGCAAAACGACATCAACGTGGATGTAACACCGATAATCTGAACTAGCGGCATTTTGTACCGATTCGTCTTGTAGGTGGAGTCTCTATAAGCAACACATGCGGGAAGGCGCGCCACAACATGTTCGAGTCCGGGTGGATGAAGAAAACATCCTCGACCCGTTCGCCATTTTCAGATGTTCTATGGTAAAAAACAAACCCAACCTTCTCCAACCGGTCGAAAAGTATCTGCATTGGAGTCTCGCCGACTTGTTCCATTCGACCCAATTTGGCCCGAGCGTTGTATATGGTGTTTCTTGTTGTGACATTATGAGGGTTCTGTTCTTTAATGGCAGCAAGAATGTCTCGTGGTTTTATGTTCTGATACGTAAGTTGCTCCACCGCCCTCTCTTCCCCTGGAGCCAGCCTCATTAGGGACGGATGACCCTCTGGATACAGAAAGGGTTCGTGGTTATGTTTAGCTACGTCAACCCTTAGATCGCAATAACGTAACCTCTTTCTGTATGTCCCAATCAGTTGGAACTCGCAACCGGTTTTCCTGGTCCCGCTACGTCTGACCGTGGCTGTTGAGTTGTGCTGGCCGGCACAATTGCACGTAAGCCAAATTTTTAACAGCTGACCGCTTGGGGGTTTCTCGTAGATGGTGCGTTTGGTGACAATGGCGTAGCCATTTTCGCGTCCGACTTCTCTCCACCAATTCATCCATGCTAGCGAATTTCTAACGAAAACACTTATATGTGTGAATTAATTATTAACTCTAATGAATAGGATGCTATGTATTATAGTTTTTGGATGATATAATATTTTAATAAAAACAACATCAAACGTAAAAACAGTAAAATATTTAACGTACAACAAATAAACGTATAATTAAATGTTATACCTGATTGTTTTGAAACTCACTAGGTTCTTGGTCAGCCTTTGGACCCTCGGACGGTCCACCACTTATGGGAAGAGAATGAAAACTACCGGTCGGCGGTCCACCACTAACAGGAGAGGATTCAAAACTAACGAGGTGTTGCGAGGGATAATAACCAGCATAATTAGGCTGAAAGACATCCAAAATCCAAGTATCCTGACCTGCATCAGACACAAGATTGAGATCGAACGGAGCATTCAGATCAAACACACCCGGATTGTTATCTTGATTGTTATCATAACTCCCATGATTCAACTCGTTAGTCGAGTCAATACCTAAAAAGTCACGCCAAAACGACATTGATAGCGTAAATAATTTGAATACAGAGAGATATAGAAGAAACGAATAGAAGTTGAATGAAAATGAATGAAATTATTGTCGTTTATATAGAGGTTTTTACGGAATATTACATCGTTTCAAATGATTAACACGCGAATCGAGGAATCTAACGTCAAATCAAATAACTCGCACGAATATCGAGGAATCTAACGTCTAATCACATAACTTGCACGAGAATCAAGGAATATAACATCGAATAAGAGAATCTTACGTCTACTCGCACGTGAATCGAGGAATAACACGTCGCGTCAAATAGTAAAAAAAACAATAAAATAAATGAAATTCATTGTATACGGGGGCCGTATACGTCTATAAGACCCGTATAAAAGCATCGTATAATAGATATACGACTACAATAGATATACGACTACACTAAATTCTTATTCTAACATGGTGTATACAGGCCGTATAACCTTATGTCGCCTTTGTCGGTTCATTTTATTCTATACGGGCCGTATAACCTTATACGACCCGTATACACCATGTTAATATGGGATTATTAGTAAAAAAAATAAAATAACACTGACTTGGTCAAACTAGTTACAAAATTTGAAATATACACAAACATATATTAATAATATTGTATGAATATGATATTGATGTCCACTCTTCTTCTCCACATTCACGGACTCCCATTGCTGCCATGTGCCCTGAAACAACATAAAATAGAATCCAATCTACTTACTTCCTTTTCATTATCCACAACTTTTTATTCCGTCAAAGCAACTCTTTCTTCCCATCTACGTTTCGAATTTTCTTCTCTTCACCATGTTTCATCACTCATAAACCCCCAATTTCCTCTCCCCCATTATCCCTAAAATGGGCAATTGCTCCAAAACCCTAAAAAACCCTAACCATAATCACATTCCAGATAATAACTCTAATACCCACATTTCCGATCAATTTCACCGGAAAACAGCTCTATCTGACGTCATCAACTCTTCTCCGTCACTGTCATCGTCACCTTCCGATAAAGCTCACCGGACAACTGCTCTCTCTGACGTCATCAACTCTTCTCCGTCACCGGCATCGTTACCTTCCGATAAAGTTCACCGGAAAACAGCTAAATCTGACGTCATCAACTTATCTCCGTCACCGTTATCTTCCGATAAAGTTCACCGGAAAACAGCAGAATCTGACGTCAGCAACTTATCTCCGTCACCGGCAGCGCCACCGGTTGTCAGACTGTACGGATCACTGACAAACCCTAACACATCCTACATTCGGTTCGCACTTAACTACAAACCTGTAACCCTGATTTTCATCCCGTCGGAGACTCCAGACTTCGGATTCGAAACTCCGGTGATACAGTACGGATCTGACGTCATCTCGGGTTCACCGGTGACGATTTTACGGTATCTAGACGCGAAGTTTCCGAAGCCGGTGTTGTTGAGCGAGTGGAGCGCGGGGACTGAGAATATTCCGGTGGTGGTGAGGGCGACGGTATTGCAGCATAAGAGTTTGTTGTGGCATGTTGAGAGGATGGTGCGGTGGGGGGAGGATCTGGCGGCGCGTGGGGGACGCGCGAGAGGGGATCCGGTGATGGGGAGTGCGCGTATGGAGGTTAAGAAGTACGGGAAAAGTTATTCGCAGTTGTTGGAGGGTTTGCTTGAACATGCTCAGATGGAAGAGAAGATTGTGTTTCCTGTTTTGGAAAGAGAAGATAGAGGTATGGTTTGTCATAGATTTTATTGATTTTGACTTTGACTTTTAAAAGTCAAATTGAATAGTTCTTAGATGATGAATTGGTGGGGAGATTTACAAAAATAGACATTGTTAGTAGGGCTGGCAATTTCTTCACCAACACGATAACATAACACGAACCTACACAAAGTTAATAGGTTTCGTGTTTAGGTTTCGTGTCTATAACTGGTTGACACGTTAAGACCGGTTTAATTTCGTGTCTTAACAGGTTAAATACCAGTTAACTTATTAAGACCCATTAATAACATGGATATAATTTTAAATAAACAAATACCTGGAAGTAAAGTTTATATATTTAATAACAGGTCGTGTGTCTTAACAGGTTATATTAATAGGTCATATGATACACTGGTTTTAACTGGTCTTTTCGTGTAACCTGTTTGTTATCAGGTTCGGATTCGTGTTTGGAAAATCTAACACGATTTGATTTCGTGTCGTGTTCGTATTTACCTGTTTCGGGTTCGTGTCTTAACAGGCCGGGTTGACACAATATGCCAGCCCTAATTGTTAGAACAAAAGTTCTCCAATATAGACATCATTGATCGAAATGAGCTTGACTACTTTGGTGAAGGCTGAGTAGGGATGTCTGTATTGGAAAGTTTTTGTATAAGAATGTCTCTTTTTGTAATTTTCCTTAAATTGGTGTGAATTCTTTAATACTACAAGGGAAATGTGATATTTGGGTTTGTGTTTTACAGTTTATAGCAGAGTTAAGATTATTAGGTGTGTTAATGTGTGCGGTTATATAAGAAATTTGTATGAATTTGTGAATTTGGTAAGTAACTGATTTGACTTTGAAAGTCAAAGGTGAAAGAAACATGGTTGACTTGACTGTTGGCATTGTTGGTAATCCTGATTTGTGGGTTGCATAATGTGCATAATCGGTTGTGTTTTCATGTTTTTGTTAGTTGCAAAGTTTAATGTTAAGTTTCATATCATATTCGTTTACGTTTATAATCAAGTGTAAATGTCACAAAATAGTAATACACTTTTGGTGATGGTCAGCGTTTGTTGTGGTAATTACAAGTCTTTCGAGAGGACTGCATATTAACTGTGGTCTGCAGAAAATAATAGCTTTATAATTACTGAAGTAAGCCATTCAAGAAGCTTATAATGACCAAAACGAATTTTGAAAGTTATGATTATCAAAATGGGCCACTGATTATATTGCTATTTAATGACATTCGCGCTGTAAGTGATTATGACGGTTCAATGAACACTGTTTGTTGTTATGATGTTAGAAGGAGCCTATTTCATGCTCAAAAGTTGAATGCGGACCCTTTTTAATCATGATTGATGGTTTTTAAAGGAACAGTTTTTTTATTGTTGAATCGTAACTTTATTGTAAACTTGGTACAATTCGTTGCTTTAAATGAAAGCATATTAGCACATGATTCTTTAATAATTAGTATCACGGTTTCATGATGAAACAAAGATATTATGTAAAAGCTACTAGGTATTTTTCTTGTACTTCTCTTACATTTTCACCATACAATCCACTCATAGTTTGCTTTCTCTTTAATCAACTTTTAAACGCTTTTCACCAAAAAAGAATAAATACTGTTAGAACTTTCAAAGGGGTGGCGTAGTGGTAAGCACTTGGGTACCGTCTATTAGAGGTCTCTGGTTTGAATCCAACATTCACTGGTTTTCTGCCTTTAATCCCCTTGAAGTCCACTGGTTCGACTTCTCGTAGTTACCAAAAAATTAATAGAGTAAAATGTCATTTTTGTCCATGAGGTTTGGCTACTTTTGCGACTTTTGTCCAAAGGTTTGTTTTTTCGCATTTGAATCCAAAAAGATTGGAATCTTGCTATTTTCATCCAACTCGTTAACTCCATCCATTTTTTAACGTTAAGTCAGGGGTATTTTCGTCTTTTTAGACATTTTTTTTGTGATGATCAAAGGGTTTGGGTGGGGAGAAAGTTAACATAGGTGGATCTTTATTTCTTATAGTGTTTTATTGTAATAAAAAATGTCTAAAAAGACGGAAATGCTCCTCATTTAACGGAGAAAATGGATGGAGTTGACAAGTTGGATGAAAATGACAAGATTTCAAACCGTTTGGATCCAGATGCGGAAAAACAAACCTTTGGACGAAAGTTGCAAAAGTGGCCAAATCTCAGGGATGAAAATGACATTTTACTCAAAAAAATAAATTTAGAGATAGTATTATAGAACATTACTTGAATTTAAAATTTTGAAGATACTCATCTAAAGTTGAAAAATGTTGAAATCATTGATGCAGGCTTATCTAAATCTGTAACCGAAGAACACGCTAGAGATCTACCCCTCATGAATGGCATCAAAGAAGATATTAAAACCATCATAGTTCTTGACTCAGGGAGCTCTTCATGCCAAGACATGCTCTTTAGTTTATCCACCCGCATAAAATCGCTTCAGGTATGACCCTAAAAGTCAACGCTGCATTTTGTAAATGCTTTTTTATTTCTTTTGTTACTTAAAATTTTGCATGGGCAGGAGAATTGCAAGCAACATTTTGAGGAGGAAGAGAGAGGGATTCTACCGTTAATGGAGGCGGTAGAGTTGACTCAAGGTCAACAAGAGCGGTTACTGGAGCAATCTTTAGATGTCATGCCTAGTACACACTCTCACCTACTCAAGTTTTTCATGGAAGGTCTTCTCCCTCATGAAGCAATGCATTATCTTGACTTGATCACCAGATGTACTGACAAAGATCGAGCGGGCTCCATCTACCGATTCTTAGTCGAGTAAGCTCACTTCTCGTTTTTGTTTTCATGATTTAGTCCTTTGGGCTGGTACTGCCTCATGTGATTGGTTCATCTGGTGCTTTTGGTTATATGCTTAAATTGGAGGCGGGCTGGCTAACGGGTCAAAATGGGTCAATTTTAGTGCGTGTTAAACGAGCTAGTAGGTTGGGTAGACTTACATACACTTTTTCGTCCATTTTCAAAAATTCTTTACACATAACTAATAGTGGTTACAGTGATGATATAAATCTTTGCATAAAAATGATTTACAAGGATGTATATGAATAAGTCTGGGGTGCAAACGAGCCGAGCCCAAGCTCGGCTTGAGCTTTGTCAAAGCTCGAGCTTGGCTCGTTGGTAGTTTCTCAAGCTCGAGCTTGGCTTGGGTTCGGCGCGTTTACTATTTATTAATTAATATATTAAATAAAAATAATATAAAATAATAGATTCGTTTAGGCTCGCGAGCTCGATAAGTGAAGCTCGGGCTCATTTACTAAACAAGCTTATTTTTAGGTTCGGGCTCGGCTCGTTTACTAATAAAAACTTTAAATAAAGGGTAAATGTTATTAAATATTAATAAAAACTAATATTATACTAAGGCTCGAGCTCGGGCTCGATAAATAAACTAGCTTTAATTTAGGCTCAAGCTCGGCTTGGGCTTGATTAGGCTCGGCTCGTTTCGAGTTTTTTCTTGAGCCGACCTCGAGCAGCACGCCAGCTACTCGGCTCGTTTGCACCCCTAGTTGTTTTCACATGCCATACTCGAGCTCGAGCTCGGGCTCGATAAATTAACGAGCTTTAATTTAGGCTCAAGCTTGGCTTGGGCTTGATAAGGCTCGGCTCGTTTCGAGCTTTTTCTTGGGTCAATCTCAAGCAGCTCGTGAGCCGCTCGGCTTGTTTGCACCCCTAGTTGTATGCATTATAAACAAGACATGTACACCTTCACATTTGACTTGTCCGGTCTTTTACCTTTCAGCTAAACTTTTTTATTTGACCCGTTTAGGACAAAACCAACTTGATCCATTATGATGCTCCACAATCAGAACTTTAACTATTGTGTTTGTCTCCCTTTTGTGGGTCCCAAATTTGTCCAAAACAAATGGGACCACTGCGGATGAGAAACAAATAGATTCTTTATTTATTCGTTGAACAAAATATAAATGTGTGGTTTTGCTTTTATTCAGGGAACACCATGGGAAACGCAACGAGGGTCGACCAACCATGGCATTGTTGTTAAAGGCCAAAGCCTAAGCTTCCTGTCTTGAAGTGGACGGTTCCATTGGCGGCCAAAATCGGATAAAGTGTGTGTTTAGGAGGTCAGCGGGTATTGGTGGTTTTCGTGGTGCTTTAATGATCGAATTGGTTATATTGTATGTATGTTTTCGCTAGGGTGTTGTGTGCAGCAACCTTACCTAATTACATATCAGCAGCAAAAACAATAGAAGATGTTGTATACAGGGATGAAAATCGCAGACTTCATACATGAATGAATTGTAGACTATGCATCTAAACTTTGTACCATAATGTTGTGAAGGAATCAGATTTTCTGTTTTTTTAATTGATCTTGTTATATCAATTTTAGTTTTTTACATTAATAATTAATAACTATTATAATAAATAAGAAAAAGTGTCGCTCATTATCTTTGCTACTTAACAGTAAGACACATAATGGTAATAATAATAAGGATAAATTACATTTTCGTCCTTTATGTTTGCATCTGATTTCAATGGATGCCCTTTAACTTTAATAATTACGGGCAAAGTCCTTTATTTGGAAAACGCGTTACACCTTAGGTCCTTTAGCAATAACCAGATTAAAATTTTGAGTTAAATCTAGTCACATGTGGGTATTATGGTCATTTAATGCTTTTATCTAAATGTTCCTTAATAAATAAAAGAAAAAAAAACATATATAATCTGAAACTTTATTTCATTCTCTTTAAACTCTCTCTCTCAAATTAAACAACCAGTCAACTACTCCCCAAGTCCACTTCCGCCACAACCTATGACATGATCACCATCATCTAGGGCTGTAAACGAGTCAAGCCGAGTCGAGCCAGGGTGGGGTCGAGCTTAAGCTCGAAATTAATTCAGACGGTTAAACTTGGCTTGAGCTTTACGTCGGAGTTAAACGAGCCTAAGAACGAGCCGAGCCATGGGCCGAGCCGAGCTGGGCTTGGTTACAAAATGAGCCAGCTTGGTTCACGTCATCTTAAATTGAGTTTTTTTAACTAGTTTTTCCCGAGCTTCTTTCGAGCGAGCTACGAGCCGAGCTACGAGCCGAGCTACGAGTCAGATCTGATGCGTTCTTGGCCGGAACTAAACAGTGAACCTCTGTTCTACAGATCTGATGTGGCCATTTCGTGATATGACCACCACCATCATCGATTCCGGCGCGTACGCGAGAGAGAGAGAAACAGAGAAGTTGCGTGAAGACAGATCTGATTGTTCTTGGTCGGAAATAAACAACAAACCTCTGTTGGTGGTTTTAGCGGCGGCGATGATGATTAGCTGACGGAGAGAGAGAACCGGTGGAGCAGCTGGTTCGTACTTCTCCTTTTTCTCGGTGTCGTTTTTCCGGTCTACAGCCATACCTTTCCGATCCATACCATCAAGAGTTCCTTATCCCATGTAATGATGATGGTGTGATTTTTTTTAGATCTGTAATGAAATGATGTGTTTTTGAGAGTTTTAAGTGGTTTGGGAAGGGGTTTAGCTGGAAAGGATGGGGTGTAGGGGAATTCAAGAATGGTGTTTAGTGGCCGTGACGAATGACGATGATGTGGGTGGTGGTGTGGTACTGTTAGGAGGTTATTTCGAGAGGACCACTCTCCAATTTATAAAAGTAAATGACAAACAAACTGGAACTGGAACAATTTTCTTCGTATTTTCTTCATGCAAAAATGAAAGACAATTTATAATGAAATATTGCAACTACTTGGTCCTAAATTAATGCAGAAAATGGGAAAATGCAATAAGTGGGTCCTAGTTACATGCATGCACGTGGAAAGGAAATCAACTAAAATAGAATTGGTCTTGCTAGTTATGCGGCTGGACGTGGGCCTCCACTCTCTACCTTCTTAACTGAATCGGGTACTGGGTTACTACCGGGTCGGGTTTGCGGTTTTAGGTCACCCGGAATCTGGATCGTATCAATACCCCGCCCATGAAAATTGACCTTGTCCTCAAGGTCCGAAATCTTTGCTGCAGTCGGGTGACAAGGAACCGAAAGTGACCCTTGCAAGGTGATGGTGTTGCAGCCCTGCTGAAAGGTGAGTGAAGGAACTGAGAAGTCGGCGGTAACGGTGCCCAAGGAACGTAACCAATCATACCCAAGAATAACATCGAATCCTTTGAATGGCAAAACAAACAATTTAACCTTAAAGGTAGCCATGTCGAGTGTAAGGGGAACGTCCGGGCAGTAACCGGTGCATTGTAGTGGTTCACCATTTCCGATAAGCACCGGAAAGGGCGGCGCTGGCTCTATGAGAAGGTGCAAATCAGTAACTATTCCGGGCCGAATCAGGTTATGAGTGCTGCCGGAATCAACGAGAATTTGAATCGGTTTGCCATTGACATAGCCGGTGAGACGTAAGGCGGTAGTTGGCGTGACACCATAAAACGTGGCCGGAGATAGCGCCAGAAAGTGTGGTAGGTTTGGTACCTCCTCAAGAATGTGAACATGTGGTGGTGCAGGAGGGTTGGGAGCTTGCAAGTCATTGTCGGCTATGAGCAAGAACTGGGGTGGATCACACTTGTGCCCCGGGTGGTACTTGGCGGGGCAACGAAAACAAAGACCCGAGGCGCGGCGCTGCTGGAGTTGTTCATGGGATAATCGAGCAGTAGGTAAAGTGGTGGGCGAGGTCATGGGAGCCGGTAATGATGGTAGGTTGGGTGGTGATGTTTGTGTGGACGGAACGATCAACGGGTCTGCAGAAGACTGGGGAGTGGAATTGGATGAAGAGAACTGTGAACAACCAAGCTTGTCTTCCACACGTTTAGACAAACCATATGCTTGGTGCAAAGTGGTGGGGCGTAACACGGCCATCTCGGCTTGGATGGCTGGCCTAAGACCAGAAAGATAGCAATTAAGGAGGGCTTCGTTTGAAAGGCCGACTACCTGGTTGCATAGTTTCTCGAAAGCCGCTTGATAGGCAGTAACGGTGGTTAGTTGTTTGAGCTTGAAGAGGGTAGCTTGATGGTTTTCATAATCAGAAGGCCCGAACCGGAGTTCAAGAGCCCGGGAAAATTCTGCCCACGTGCCGAGAAGCCGATTGTTGGCAAGATATTTTTACCAACTCATGGCATCTCCGGTGAAGTAAAACTGGGCCAAAGAGAGGCGTTGAGCAGGTTGAATGGAGTAGTAATCAAAGTAGTTGGTTGCTTGAAAAAGCCAATCGAGAGGGTTGGAACCATCAAAGGTAGGCAAATGAATTTTTGGCGGCCGCATGGCGGAGTTGTTCGGTGGTGGATTGTTTGGCGGAGGGTTGTTCGGCGGTGGGTTGTTTGGCGGAGGGTTGTTCGGCGGTGGGTTGTTCGGTGGTGGGGTGGAAGACACGGTGAGGGAAATGGCAGTAGGAAGACTGGAGATGGCTTCGGCTAGGCTCGTGAGGGCGGAGTTGAGGGTGGTGTTGAGGGCGGTGAAGTGGGTGGTCATGTGGGCTGCGTTAGCGTCAAGACGATCGAGAACAATTTGCAGACCGTCATCAACGGTGGATGTGGAGGTATCTTTCTTGGGAGCCATAGGGGAGTTCAAGATGAAAGCACCAAATGTTAGGAGGTTATTTCGAGAGGACCACTCTCCAATTTATAAAAGTAAATGACAAACAAACTGGAACAATTTTCTTCGTATTTTCTTCATGCAAAAATGAAAGACAATTTATAATGAAATATTGCAACTACTTGGTCCTAAATTAATGGAATTTTTTGCAATAATAGGTGGTTTGAACCACAAAAGAGTGTTATTAGGTGCTCATGCATATTGTTTACACTTTTAGGTAAGTTGTAATTTGATAAAGCGACCTTCATTGAATTTTTCTGCAAAATCTGGCAAGTTCTGCAAAAGCTGTCAAAGATGTTGAAGGTCGCTGAATGATCTTGCAATCTATTAAAGGTCGCTGTTTCAGAATCCAACCTTCACAAGGTCGCTGTTTCATCTTCCAACCTTCTTAAAGGTCGCTGTTTGATCTTGCAAGCCTGATAAAGGTCGCTGTTTCATGTTACAAGCTTATGAATGATCGCTGTTTCATGTTACAAAGTTATTAAAGATCGCTGTTTCATGTTCCAACCTTCTTAAAGGTCGCTGTTTCTAGTTAGCAGCTTATTCAAGATCGCTGTTTTATGTTACAACCTTATTCAAGATCGCAGAATGGTGTCACAAGCTTATTAAAGATCGCAGAATGGTGTCACAAGCTTATTAAAATAACTGTCAGCTTTGCAGAATACATGCAACTTTCGTTTGCTAGTAATATAGGTGACTGTTTCACCTTGTTGTCCTTTTGCTGCATGAAATGTGAGTGGTTAATGTAAAGGTGAAATGACTAAACCCTAGGCTCTCACATGAATTCGAAAAAACCTGCTAAGTTGAATAGTTTTGTGTAAGAAAAATACTGTAGTGTAAGAAAAATACTGGCTTTCACCATGAATCCGAAAAATGATGCACAGATTGAAGTCTTTACATATGAACATAAAGCAAAGCACTCGAGATACATTTTCAATATCAAACGAAGCTTCAATCCTTTCATTACCGATAAATATTCAGTCAACTTTTATCAGCCGAAGATGAATTTTGAATGTCATCCTGGTCCTCTTAATGCATCGGTGTTGTTCTTGGACAAGAATCACCGTGCGTTTGAGGTATTCAAAAATCCAACAGCGTATGATGTGCCATTAAATATTAGACGATCAGATCGAACGTTCTGGCAGCATATGAAAGAAAATCCGGTTGGTGGAAGGGTAGAAGGTTTAATACATGCAGCAGGATTCAGCGGGATACTGCAAATTGGGTACAAGTATGTAGACCACGCCTTAATGACTGCGTTGGTTGAGAGATGGAGGCCAGAAACTCGCACGTTTCACCTTCCTTTTGGAGAAACCACAGTGGCATTACAGGATGTCAACGTGCTGTGGGGGCTACCAATAGATGGGTTCCCTATATCTGGGGCTGACACTGGTATGACACCGTATGCTGTAAGAGACAAGTGTCAACAGGTGTTGGGGTTTACCCCTGAGGAAGCTGATGTGAGGGGCAAAAGGGTTAAGTCCTCCCGAGTTTTACAATGAATAACGTCCGATTTTTCTGAAAATGAAGCATCAGATGAAGATTGCATTTTTCGTGCACGTCAAATAATATTTTATTTGATAGGGTGCACAATCTTTCCTGATAATGCAAACCACCTGATTGATGTCAAATTTTTAGAATTTCTCGTAGACTTGCCCGCATGTTCGGGATATAGTTGGGGCAGTGCTGTGTTAGCTCACCTTTACAGAAACCTTTGTAATGCTGCAGCACCTGATGCTATAGCCATTACTGGCCCAGTTGCGCTTCTACAAGTGTGGGTTTAGGAGAGGTTTCGTTGTTTTGCTCCTGCCGTTGACCGGTTCCAGTACAATGCCCCGTTAGCTGCTCGGTAGTGTGAATTGGAAATAATTAAATTTATTATTTGGTATCTATATAACACTATGTTATTTTTTTATTTATCCTTTTAGGTGGAAGGGAAGCTTAACGTGTACAGATGTTTCCACACATTGCCTGAGAACATATAGATCTCAGCTGCAATCTATGACCGAGGCAACGGTATGGTTGTTAGTTGTTGACATATAAAATTTAAGTTTGTTTGAACACGTTTCTAAAGATCGATTTTTTTTGTTTCAGTTTAATTGGAGACCATACGACGACATTGTGGGTAGACTCCCCGATATATGTCGGAGTGGTATGGGAATTTGGCGGAGTTGTTGCCCTCTGCTATACTACTCGGTTGTGGAGCATCACTATCCTCAACGAGTGATGAGAAAGTTTGGCATGTTCCAGTATATACCTAACCTAATTGCCATAGATCATAATGAGCATGCCAGGCTTCATTCCATGAACCGGGTCGGGAAAACCGGCTGGAACTGGTTAAGTCGTCACGCACCGTATGTTTGTCAGTGGGAGGCACGTCATCAAAACTTGGTCACCGGGGAACTCATGACATCTGTTGGAGTTGCCAATGATTACATGCCGTGGTACATGGAACATACCGTGTTATATGTGTCTAACCCACAGTTGCCAGCTGGCCCTACGAGCGGTTTTCAAGACGAAGGAGCAAGGGCCCAAATGATGGTATATACAAGTTTAAAATTATTGAAAGTTACCTTTATTATTGTTAGTAAAAAAATTAATTATTAATTATTTTTTTTGCAGTCGGAGATGATGGGTCTAATTCACCGATCTGAAGATGTGGACGTTATTCATGGTGCCGCGTATCGGGCCCTTGAGATGTCTAATGTTCCACAATACACACAATATCCGACTCATCTGTCACAGGAGCCGGTGGACCTTGCTTCATATCCTCGTACACAGAGGTTAGGGAGGCAACGACGTCGTGGTCGTGGTGGTAGAAACGTTCAAGAGCCCGGGCCATCAAATTGGGGCACGAACTTTGAAACAGGGGGGGGTCAGGATCCGGTGTCAACGAAAATGGAAATTTTTCGGGAAACTTTGGTGTGTCACAAAACGCTGGCACTATGTTTGCGGATGCTAATGTTAGTACTGAGCCATGGGAGTCATTGTTGGCTACGGCCGTGAATTCCGACGGTATTGACGTCACCGACTTATTGGAGGTCCAAGAAAATGATATGGGTAACAACAACAACAATCAGTTTGTGGATCCAAACATAAGTCAGGCAGGGTTTTTTATCCCCTCGCCACATATGATGGACCACAACATAAGTCAGTCAGGGTTTGTTACCCCCGCGTCACAGACGATCAGTACTGGGCCCCAAGCCAAAGTAACGAAGACCACCGGAACCGATATGAAAATGTTGAACCAAACCCCTTAGATTGGACTCTCGACTTGAACATGTTTCCACAAAATGACCCATAGTTTGCATAGTGTAATACATTTTTGAATAAATATAGTGTGTTTTTTTTTGTTGTTATTAGTGCAATATATTTTACGTTTATTTTATTGTTCTAAACAAAGAGAAGTAAAAATCGGTTGGATCGTTTTTGGGAATGAGGTATTTATATCTGTTTATCATTAAGGGTATAAAGGACATTTCACAATTTTTAACAATTATGCATTTTTCTTAAAAATAAAAATGATGTTTAATTTGATTCCCACCCACTATAAATACCCCCACCATATGGAACTAGAACTCCACAAAAAGCACAACCACCTTTATGGCAAACCAAGGTGATGAGCAAAACAATTCGCATGTGGTCCCGAAAACCTCATTTTCGATTCTAAACAAACTTAGACGTCCAAGCGGTCGTTCTAACACTTCGTCTTTTCCAAAGCCGACTCGAAACGTTATCCTAAATAACCCCGGGTCGTCCGCTCAGTCGAGTAAACCTGTTGGCAGCCCTCCAGAAAGGAAAGATTTTGCATTTCCAACCGAAGACTCCGAAAATTGGTCAAGGGATGCTGTAGATTTTTACCTAAAGGGGGATTCCCCCTTTTGTTATTCTCGCTTTTTAGGGGAAATACAACTACCTAGAAGCTTTTGGGGTAGCCTACTAGGCTACGAATCTAATGCATGCCTAAATGACATTGTAATTTCAATCCTAGCACTATAAGTTTTTATTATACAAATCACTAATTAGATAAATTAAATTTATGGCAGCATGTTCAAGCGTGGACGTTAAGGCTGATGCGGCTACGGCAGTCTAAACTTTTAAAAGACCCGTCAAGGAAATTGCGTTGGACGGTTTTACCTCCCCAATTTTTTGAAGACGTGTGTTATACGAAAGATTGTTTAAGAGCGGTAGACATGGCGGGAAGGATGGAACCGTACCCTCCATTTTGGGAGGTTGATTATTTGTATATTCCGATATGGATTAAGCAGGAGGACTGGTTACTATTCCGTGTTGATATGTTTAACATGGAAATAACACAATATTGGACTGATAAAAGATGGGGAAATGAAAAACGACAAGTGGTTGAAAACATCATGGACATTTTTCCAATTTTCTTCAAGCATTTTCTTGACCAAATCCAGTATTGGCGAAACTCAAGATACTGCACAAAGAAAAAAGTTTCATTTGGTTATGTTCAAGATGGTGTACCTCAGGACAATGGTAACATTGGTAATTCAGGGGTGCTTGTCTGTATGATGATGGAGAACCTTGTAAGAGGCAAGTCGCTCATTGATGAAAGTCACGTAGAAGAGGCTTGTATCAACTACCGTCGCCACATGGCTAACGAGCTTTATAGATGGCGTTGTATGTAGGATGAATGTTGTTTGGGTTTATGAATTGTGGTTTCATACTATCTTTATAACAAAAGTTTTTTGTTTGGTCAGGGGGGCCCGAAAGTTGTAAAAACTCATTTTTTTGTTTTGTCAAAAAAGTCCAACGTGGCCTTTTCCGTGGCCGTTTCCTCACCCGTGTGGCTCCCACCACCGGGTTCGTTTGTCTCTAACTTATAAGGAGGGGTAAATTTGTCCGGGGACCAGGGGCGTCTCCTCGGCGGAATGCATTTCGGGTCATTCAAGGGGGCCCGAAAGTCGTAAAAACTCATTTTTTTTCTTGTCAAAAAACGTCCAACGTGGCCTTTTCCGTGGCGTTTCCTCACCCGTGTGGCTCCCACCACCGGGTTCGTTTGTCTCTAACTTATAAGGAGGGGTAAATTTTTCCGGGGACCAGGGGAATCTGCTCGGCGGAATGCATTTCGGGTCATTCAAGGGGGCCCGAAAGTCGTAAAAACTCATTTTTTTTCTTGTCAAAAAACGTCCAACGTGGCCTTTTCCGTGGCCGTTTCCTCACCCGTGTGGCTCCCACCACCGGGTTCGTTTGTCTCTAACTTATAAGGAGGGGTAAATTTGTCCGGGGACCAGGGGCGTCTCCTCGGCGAAAAGCATTTCGGGTCATTCAAGGGGGCCCGAAAGTCGTAAAAACTCATTTTTTTATCTTGTCAAAAAACGTCCAACGTGGCCTTTTCCGTGGCTGTTTCATATAACAAGGTTGTTAAAAGTCGCTGTATGGTTCTGCATTCTTCTTTAAGGTCACTGAATGATATAACAATCTTGTTAAAGGTCGCGATTTCATATTACTTTCTTGTTAAACTATGTTGTTACTCCAACACTATAAATACTAGTTGTATTAGGTTCTCAACCCACAAAAACTTTCATTAAAACATATAGATACTAAACGAAATCCAGCTTACACAACCCACTCATCCTTAACTTTTCTTAACATTTCACTTTCTTAGTTCATGGATTCTTTTCGGCCATACCTCGTAAGACTATATTGGGGCGGCGTGTTTTCCTTTGTTAACGGGGCTGTTCAGTTTGACCAATCCATGCCAACAACCTCTTTCCTTATGCGACATAAATCATCGTACGACCAATTGGTGGATTCAATCTGTAATCATGTTCAACTACAGAAAGAATCGGTGAGCCTTTCATTGTTACTAGGGTACACGTTTCAGGGCATATCTCAGACAACAAAAATTTTCAACGATGATGGTGTTGAAACAATGAACTATTTAGCCGAAGTATCGGATGGCAACTTCATTTCCGAGATCTATGTTCAGTGGGAGGCAGTCAATCCTGTCCAACACATGAGTTTAACAAACCTTCTGCATGACATTACACAACGTAATGTTGTTGACAACCAAGATTCTGATGAAGATGACGAGGGATACGGGCAAACAACTCAAGAACACCACTTGATGCCTCCTGTTGATAACATAGTAGGTCCGTCCTCCCAGTTTCTGGTGGGTGACAACAATAATGACGGTTTTGATGATTCAGAAAGTTGCAGCACCGAAGAAAGTTCTGAAAGTGAAGAGGCACCACCATCCGACGATGGTACTTCTGACGACGAGGCTGCAGTCAACCAACACACTGAGTTGACCCTGGCTCAGCCGAGGCCTATCATTCCAGCGACACATGACGACCCAGACGAGGACGAGGAACTTAGGGATTACATGTGTCCGGATTATGAAGATAATCCAATGGATGTATGGAATCCAAAAGTAAAACAGATACGTCTCGGCATGTATTTCAAGTCAAAACAAGAGGTGGACCTTGCTATCCGAGAATGGAACATTCGCCGTGGAAAGGAAATTTTTGTGATGGATAGCAAACCAACTTTATACAAAGTTAAATGCTACACGAGAAACAAAAATTTTAAAAACCCTTTCCCTCATGCTCCTTTGTGTGAATGGCGTGCAACGGCATCAAAACAGAAACACCAACACCTTTGGCAAATTACCAACTGGGCGGCTGCCCACAGTTGTTATTCCACGGTGGTACGCAACAACAACAGGTGCCTTAGATCTAAGGATATCGCTGCACACATCCTGCCACAAATTCGTACAGACATTGCGTTGAAGGTGAAACACATCAGGACGCATATAAAGCAAGCGATGTCTGTCGATGTTACGTATACGAAGGCGTGGCGTGGACGAAGAAAGGCAATTGAGAGGATATATGGAACCTGGGAAAGTAACTTTCAGGAGCTGCCAAAGTACGTGTTACGGCTTCAGTCTCGAAACCCTGGTACGGTGGTTTCATGGTTTCATCACCCGCACTCGGCTCCAGGACATCCAACATTCAAATATGGTTTTTGGGCATTTGGTCCTTCTATTCGCGCGTTTCATCTTTGCCAGCCTGTCATCTCTGTGGACGGCACACACTTGAAAGGAGGGTACCGTGGTAAGTTGTTGGTTGCGGTAACCAAAAACGCCAACAACTACATAATGCCAGTGGCGTATGCTCTAGTTGACGAAGAGACGGTTCATAGTTGGTGTTGGTTTTTCCAAAATTTGAGAGAATACGCCACCAAAGACTGTAACAGTGGAATTTGTGTTCTATCAGACCGTCATGCCGGGATAATTAATGCGATGGAGAACCTTCTGGATTGGAGGGAACCAAACGCCTACCACCGTTATTGTCTGCGGCATGTCAAAAGCAATTTTAGTGGTAGGTTCAAGACCAAATCTCTTAGGAAGCTGTGTTGGATGATCGGGAGCACAAGTCAACGAAGAAAGTATCTTTGGGCTGTGAGGGAAATGCAGCTGTTAAATCGGGGTGCTTGGAACTACCTGAACGACATCGACAAAAGCAAGTGGACTATTGTTCATGACCGCGGAAACCGTTGTTGGGGTAACCTTACAACGAACATATCTGAGTCTATGAATAATGTCTTACGGGAAGCAAGACTGCTGCCAGTAAAAGCCTTGATTCATTATACGTTCACCAAGGACGTATCAGAGCATGCTCGCCACGCGCAGATGGCCCAAAGCTGCAATACCCCTTTACCCCCTCGAATTTGGTCCAGGTTTAACAAGTTGCATTCCGTAGCCATGCAACATGAAGTGTCCGTCTACGATGTCAGAGAAGGTCGTTACGCGGTGGTTTCAAGGGAAGAAACCAATGAGGACGGTGGAAACGAGTACACCGTTGAATACAGACGCCACCGGTGCTCATGCGGGAAATGGCAAATGCTTAGATTCCCTTGTTCCCATGCTATCTCCGTTTCCGCTTGGAGGGGTGAGCAACCACATGACGTTACCCACTCCATATTCCACACCACCACCTATCAGGAACAGTATAGCGGTCATTTTTTCACCATGGGACACAAAGATGAGTGGGAAGAAGCGGACTGGACAATTCAAGGGGACCCTTCGAGGGTCACAACACATCGAGGCAGGGTTCGTTCAAGAAGAATTCAAAACGAGATGGATGTTAACTACCACGATGAACCCCAGGCACGTCGATGCAGCAGATGCGGAGAAACCAGGCACAACAGGAAGACCTGTGGCCGACGTTAAGTTAGTATCTTTTTGTGGTTTTAATGTTAACTGTTAGGTGTATCCTCCTATGTTTTATGTGTTTGGTATTTCTGTTTGAATTCTCAATTGGTGTAATTTAAGAAAAATTCACAAACACAAAATTCACAATCCTTTACATTGACCATCACAATAATATAAAGATCAAAGAACATTACGCGGTTTATTTTAATTTAGGAGAATTCACGAACACACAATACATCTACCAATACAGGAACCCCTAAGTCACTAACGACGTCATCATCTGATAACGCATTCGAGTCATGCTCTGGAATCAAAAGGATGAATCAGAGTCGCTGTCAATGTTGTGATATCGTTCCCATGGATCATCACTAACGACGGCATCATCTGATAACGCATTAGAGTCACGATCACTGTCGTATTGGTGGTAGCACAAGCTATGGTAGATGCATCCAAACCTACATATCGCGGGGTATGGTTCTAAAACCCTTGACGATGCAGGGTTAGGGTTCTGCACAATCCAAGGACGTTGAGGTCGTTGCATAAAGGAGGTAGGATTTCGATTTTGATGTTCAACATATGGTGGTGGGCGAGGATGTTGGTCGAGGGGTGAAGCGGCAGGACGGTTCGCCTGTTGTCCAGCGAAGAGCAAAGCACTATTGTCATTGGGAAGAGGATCACCGGAGTAACGGAGGGATTGTGGGGGGAGCGAGTTATTGTTGGGTTGTGGTACTACAGAGTTACGAGTAGGTTGTCGTTCAACATTTGCAGGGTTTGGCTCCCCTTCATGTATATGCAAATGAAAATGAATGTGTAATTCGTTATCACCATCTGCCATCCGAATAACTAGTGGGGTGAGGTAAAGATGTGAAGACATATTTGGGTGATAGGTGGTATTTATAGACAGGAGAAGTATATGGGTGGGTAGTTATTATAATACTAGTAAAATAACCTACTGATACAATAAAGTATAATAACCTTCTTCCACTAAAGAGATAGAAAACGACAAAAAACTTTCAAGTAAACACCACTACAACAAACATCATGATAGAAAAGGAGCAACCCTATTTCCAATGGCAGTCACCTCTAGATGATAGTTCCGAGTCTGACTCTTCTCCAGAATATGGGTTGTGCCAAACACAGGACCAATCTTCTTCTTCTTCCTCATAGTTCCAAGCTTCCTTCAGGACTTCTGGGTCGTAATCCTCCTCCGGGTTAGGGTTGAAATCAAACTGTTGATTGTCATAGGTCCAAACTTTTTTAACAACGGGGATTTCTTCAACCTGTTTATTTCTTCCACAAACGTCCTTCTGTTTCGCCAGTTGCTGATTCACAACTGCACCGGAAGACGATCCTCCTTCCTCGACAGGTTCCGATTTTGTTGATTTCTGTCCTTCCTCCAGAACCGTAACCTTTGGGGTATGTCTTCTTCAGTCAAGCAATTGTTTTGAAAGTGGGAGAAAGGAGGTAACCGTTTCTTACCATTGCGCTTATCCATTACTACGAAATGGTATTGCAAAGAAGAGTGATGAGGTGGTACCGATGGAGGGCCTTTTATAGTTGAAAGAACGACCTACTAGAAGATCTCTGTATCAAACATCGACCTAGTATAACATCTCTGAATGAAACAGCGACCTAGTATAACATCTCTGAATGAAACAGCGACCTAGTATAACATCTCTGGATAAATAGTCACTCATACCCCCATCTCGAATTGCACCAACGACACACAACAAATGGGGGACCCGGAAGACTCGTTATTGGAGCTGGAGGAAGTCCCTGATACCCCCCCTGAAAAGATCCCCAGAAAGACACGCTGGTATTATTTCCCAACAGAAGAGTCTAGATCGTGGTCAAAAAATGTAATGGCTTTCTATCATAACGGAGATTCTTCTTTCTGTTATAGCGGATTCCTTGGAAGGAGACAACTCGGGTCCGAGTTTTGGGGTGCCCTACTTGGATACGAGAACTACGGTTACTTGTCGCCACTGGTAAGGAGTATAAATTATTAAAACCCTCCGAAAATTTATTTTTATTCTTATGTTATAAAACTTTCACCGTTGTAGCATGTGTGTGGGTGGGTGACGAGAATGATGAGGTTCAGATGGATTTTAATAAAAAAATCCAAAAGACCAGAACAACTGTTTCCATGGACGATTCTCCCACCTCAATTTCTCGACCTTTTGGAAGAGAATCCTAACCATCGTGCGTTACCTTTTGCTATTGAATTAAAGGAACATTACCCTCCATTTTGGGACATCGATACGGTAACACTTACATCCCCCACTGTATATTTTAAACCAAATACGTTTAACTTATTTATTTTTGTATCAGGTTTATATTCCAATCTGTGTTGACCTTCAAGACTGGTTCATGGTTCGTGTTGATATGGGGACACTTCACCTTACTTTGTATTTTACTGGGACGTGTACTTCAAGTGTTTATGATGGGTCAAGCTTGATTCAAGTTAGGGTATACCCAACCCTAATAAAATTTGAATCGTTATTCAAAAAAATTTTGGAAAAAATTGCATACTGGGAACATTCTGGACGCCCACATGTGGAAAACACAATGGTGACACATACAGAAGTTTGCCAACATCAAAAGGAAAACGCAGGACCAGATTCAGGGGTGTTAGTTTGTATGTTGATAAGTAAACTGGTTAATGACGAGGACGTCGAGATTGGGGGAGATCTTGTCGAGGCTTGCGCGAAATACAGACGAGAGATGGCGGATGAGTTTTATGCAGCTCGTTTTTCACCCCCAAAACGAAAGGAAACGACCTCTGGCGAGACAACGCCAATGCCCCAAGTCCTTATTCACCCTTACATGTAATAAAACGTGTAATTGTTTATCGTACTTGTATTAAATTATTAAATATAAATTTCCACTTTTTTAGACAATAAGCCAAAAATGCCTTTTTAGCCGTTTTACCCCCCTCAAAACGAGAGGAAACGACCTCTGGCGAGACAACGCCAATGCCCCAAGTCCTTATTCACCCTAGCTTCGTTTGATATTGAAAATGTATCTCGAGTGCTTTGCCTTATGTTCATTAGTAAAGACTTCAATCTGTGCATCATTATTCGAATTCATGGTGAAAGCCAGTATTTTTCTTACACTACAGTATTTTTCTTACACAAAACTATTCAACTTAGCAGGTTTGATTCCATATCATGTGAGAGCCTAGGGTTTAGTCATTTCACCTTTACATTAACCACTCACATTTCATGCAGGAAAAGGACAACAAGGTTAACAGTCACCTATATTTACTAGCAAACGAAAGTTGCATGTATTCTGCAAAGATGACAGTTATTTTAATAAGGTTGTAACATGAAAAAGCGATCTTGAATAAGCTTGTAAGACGAAACTGCGATCTTGTATAACATTGTAAGATGAAACTGCGATCTTAAATAACATTGTAACTTGAAACAGCGATCTTGTATAAGCTTGTATAATGAAACATCGATCATTCATAAGCTTGTAACATGAAACAACGACCTTTATCAGGCTTGCAAGATCAAACAGCGACCTTCCTGAAGGTTGGAAGATGAAACAGCGACTTTTAAAGGCTTGCAAGATCAAACAGCGACCTTTAAGAAGGTTGGATTCTGAAACAGCGACCTTGTGAAGATTGCAAGATCATTCAGCGACCTTCAACATCTTTGACAGCTTTTGCAGAACTTGCCAGATTTTGCAGAAACATTCAATGAAGGTCGCTTTATCAAATTACAACTTACCTAAAAGTGAAAACAATATGCATGAGCACCTAATGCCACTCTTTTGTGGTTCAAACCACCTATTATTGCAAAAAATTCAAATTAATGCAGAAAATGGGAAAATGCAATAAGTGGGTCCTAGTTACATGCATGCACGTGGAAAGGAAATTAACTAAAATATAATTGGTCTTGCTAGTTATGCGGCTGGACGTGGGCCTCCACTCTCTGCCTTCTTAACTGAATCGGGTACTGGGTTACTACCGGGTCGGGTTTGCGGTTTTGGGTCACCCGGAATCTGGATCGTATCAGGTACTGTGGTGATAGGTGGAGTAGAAGAGGGAAGAAAAAGAGATTGGGTTTTCAGGTCATGTAAAGAGAGATATTTATTTGTTTAATATATTTTAAAAACACTAGTAAAATGACCAATCTATCCTCATGTGTAAGGTACATGTCATATTTAACTGACAATTTTAACAAGGTTAGGGCTAAAGGACGTAACGTGAAATTAGTTTTGTAAATAAAGGATTGTAATTGTAATTATTGAAGTTAAAGGCTATCCATTGCAATCATATACAAACATAAAGGACGAAAAGTGTAATTTACCCTAATAATAATAATCAATATAACCTAGTGGCAATAATGGCATCTTGAGGGTGTGATAAGGCTTAGGGACCACTAAGTTCTGGGTTCAATTCCTAAAATGTGTTTTTCCTTTATTTATTCTGTTTCCTCCTGAATTGGTGTATAGACATTATTGTTTAGACCGTGGGGTATGGGGCGGGGGTTTGGGCGTGGGTTGGGGGAAAACGCCCAAGCCACCACCCCGGGTGGGCTTGGGTTTGGGCGTGGCCCCATTGGCGTGGGTTTGAAGCCGGGTGTGGGGCGGGCTAGTAAGTGACATGGCATGCTCTCAATGGCCAAACCAAATTCATGCCCCCAACACAAGCCTCCAACCCAAGCCCCACCATACCCCATGGGCGTGGGTTTTGGTGGTGGGGGAACTCCCATTCCACGTGTCAACAAATGCCCCAACCCAAGCCCCCCATACCCCACGGTCTTAACGGAGATTGATATGATCAGATGGTTCTATTGGTGACATGATGATACTCTCAGGGGCGCAACTTAAGAGGGGTCGGGGGCGCCCAACCCTTCGAACTTTTCGCTCAGTAGTGTTATATATGTAGTTTTCGTATAGAAATTTTTGGGTGTATACGTTTTCGACCTCCCGGTTTTATAGAATTTTTTGGGTATATACGTTTTCGACCCCACCGTCTTCATTGTCAAGCTTCGCCACTGGATACTCTGGTGGTCCGTCAGTGATTCAAATTTGCCGTTAAAAAAAAATAAAAAAAAATATACTGGTTATAAACATAATCCTATCAAATTTACAATTCAAAAGAGTTCCAATATGTGTTTTTCTTCCACGATCTTGTAAGCAAATCGATTACATGTATCATGTATGTGTCTTTTTGTATTTTATTATTTTAAACGTCTTACATCTTTAACAAATTTCTTTAGGTTATCCAACTCTTCTCGAGCTTGAACATGAATAATGATTCATCTTCCTTAACAACCCACCTAACCATATTGTGTGTTCACTTAACCGCTCTCGGAACTCTTTTCTTGAACCCCCAACAAAGCCCGATCATCCAGGTGATCGCAGACAGCGCTGATGACCCGAACCATTACCAATTCCAAAGAAAACCACCACCCGAAAAACCCATTATGGTAAAACCCTTGGCTCACGTTTGTCATGAAGGATACTCCAGCCGATGACCTCTCTAAGAGAAAGTCACCGGGTACCAATAATCCATGACTCTTACAACGCTCGTAAACACTAAAATAGACTCAGATAGTTCCAAACTCACCAAGTCAACTCACATGACGTTATATTAGTTATGACAAGATTTTGTCCAAACGAGATTAGGATGCTATTATAGAGTAAGTTTTTTTTTGGTATACGAACTGAACCGATTCCGATCGAACAACATTGCTACATCTTATCAAAACCGATACCGATAATCCTTTTAATGGTCTTCGATCGACTTTACTTTTTTGGGTTTCATCTTTTTGCTGCTATAGCGAGTGTCGATACTGTGATGAACCAACCAAAACCTATCGAATTCCGGCCACATAACGTGGTCGAAGCGATCATGGCCGAATAATGTTGAAAACATAGTTGTATTCAGAATAAAGTGTTTTTTTGTATCATAACTTATAGCCAGTGGCAATGCCGCGATGAACGAAACCAATTATGACTGAATAACATCGGTACCAATATTGGTTTTATATGGTTTTTTTTATCAATGTAAAATATGTATTGATATTCTTTTGAATATTTGCCATATAGCCTCCTCGACTTTAAGTAAACTTATTAACTATCTCATTGAAGAAGCGGGATCTATATATGGTATTCATTGACCATGAAAAGACATATGATAGTGTACCACGTAATCTGATTTGGGATAGTTTAGAGGGCAGAGGGGTGCCTAGGAGGTATATAGACATATTTAGGGATATGCATGTTAAGACTGAAAACTAGGATTCGTGTGCCTGTAGGGGATTCTGATTTCTTCCCTTTGGAGGTAGGACCCCACTAAGTGTCTGTGTTGAGTCTGTTTCTCTTCGCAGTTGTCCTAGATGAGTTGTTAAATGTGACAACCCTCATAATTCCTTGTATCCGTACAATTTATTAATGATAAATAACGTGCTTGATGACCGTGCTTAATCATTTAACTGCTTTCTGATTTCTGTGTTATACTTACATGTGCTTGTTAACATACTAGTAGTATACATAAAAGTTACTAAATAGTCCTGTGTGCTTTCCAAAGCGTTGAGAATTAAAAGTGTTACAAAAATACATATATAGGACACTTTACGGATTAATTAAGCACTTTAACGGACAACACCCAACCGAACAACCGGACTTTACCCGGAACACAAAAATACTGTTAAACACATTGTTCACTTTTACTGAGCTAGCTATGATCCCCGAACATCATAACACACTATATAAATATCTAATAATTAAACCCCTAACTATATACTTGATTTCTAACTAAACTAGCTTAACTATCCATCACCATCCAACTAGACCAACCCCCCCCCCCCCATGATTTTCTTTAATAGTTTAAGTGATTTGTTAAGTACTTTAGGGGACACATAGTCTAGTGGTTAATGCAATGTTGGAAGATGATTATTTATAAACCACAAGTCCCTCACTAAAACTCATTCATCTTCATCAACACACTCAAACTCTCTCCTCTCTTCTTCATCTCGGCATCCAACCACCATCACCATACCACCACCTTCAACTCATTTCTCATACATTCCACAAGAATCCATAGGTGTAAGAAGGTGAACAACGAAGCTTGGTGTGTTCGGAAGTTCAAGGACCGCTCTCGTTTTCTTTTATCCACCACTTTTCTACACTCGAACTCCCCTAGCCTTGTGCTAGTGGTAAGCACTTAGATCCTTGAATTTTACATGATTGTTAAGTGGTTAATGATGTTTAAAGATCAAAAAGATAGGAACTCTAAAGAACCATAAACAAAGTCTTGAACAATCAACTAACTTTGTGATGAAGTGATGTTAATATGAAGTTGGTTTGATTCTTGTTGATTACTTGATGATTTACTTGTTAATATTGATGTTTGATGTCGTTGTGATCACTAAACATGTTAACGGAATCAATCGAACACAAGTTAGAAAGCCAAAAGGCTGAAAACAGTTTCTGACCAAGCTTTTACAGCCAACTTCAGTTGGCTGTAACAGGACCTTAATAAAACGAAAAATGTATTTTCTGAAATCTAGATTTATTTATTATGAAATACGGTTCTAATGGAACTAGAATCATAATTTTTGGACTTCGTTTACTATTTTTAAAGTGTCGTTTTGTAATAGCAGCTAAAGCTGCATTTTTGCTTCTGAAAATATGCGTTCTGTTTTCAGTCATAACTTGAATTCTGTGTAGAGTTAGATCATGAAATTTGTACTGTAGATGATCACCGATGTATTTGTAATTCGCTCACTGGAATTTCATAAATCGGACTCTCGATGAATTTTAAATAAAATATTCCGTGGAATGCAGTCAGAAAAAGATAAATCTGATTTCAGTCCGGAAAATGATTTTTTATAAAATATTGGTGATGAATTGGATCCCGAGATTTTTACACAATAATATCTGGATCGTTTAAGACATTCTGTAAAAATCTAGGAATTTTTGGAACAAGTTAACTATTTTATTAAAATCCTTGAAAACAGCCCAGTTTTGAATAT
>CM060369.1:29598305-29640282 GCA_030545235.1 Helianthus tuberosus | reverse complement strand
GTTATCAGGTTCGGATTCGTGTTTGGAAAATCTAACACGATTTGATTTCGTGTCGTGTTCGTATTTACCTGTTTCGGGTTCGTGTCTTAACAGGCCGGGTTGACACAATATGCCAGCCCTAATTGTTAGAACAAAAGTTCTCCAATATAGACATCATTGATCGAAATGAGCTTGACTACTTTGGTGAAGGCTGAGTAGGGATGTCTGTATTGGAAAGTTTTTGTATAAGAATGTCTCTTTTTGTAATTTTCCTTAAATTGGTGTGAATTCTTTAATACTACAAGGGAAATGTGATATTTGGGTTTGTGTTTTACAGTTTATAGCAGAGTTAAGATTATTAGGTGTGTTAATGTGTGCGGTTATATAAGAAATTTGTATGAATTTGTGAATTTGGTAAGTAACTGATTTGACTTTGAAAGTCAAAGGTGAAAGAAACATGGTTGACTTGACTGTTGGCATTGTTGGTAATCCTGATTTGTGGGTTGCATAATGTGCATAATCGGTTGTGTTTTCATGTTTTTGTTAGTTGCAAAGTTTAATGTTAAGTTTCATATCATATTCGTTTACGTTTATAATCAAGTGTAAATGTCACAAAATAGTAATACACTTTTGGTGATGGTCAGCGTTTGTTGTGGTAATTACAAGTCTTTCGAGAGGACTGCATATTAACTGTGGTCTGCAGAAAATAATAGCTTTATAATTACTGAAGTAAGCCATTCAAGAAGCTTATAATGACCAAAACGAATTTTGAAAGTTATGATTATCAAAATGGGCCACTGATTATATTGCTATTTAATGACATTCGCGCTGTAAGTGATTATGACGGTTCAATGAACACTGTTTGTTGTTATGATGTTAGAAGGAGCCTATTTCATGCTCAAAAGTTGAATGCGGACCCTTTTTAATCATGATTGATGGTTTTTAAAGGAACAGTTTTTTTATTGTTGAATCGTAACTTTATTGTAAACTTGGTACAATTCGTTGCTTTAAATGAAAGCATATTAGCACATGATTCTTTAATAATTAGTATCACGGTTTCATGATGAAACAAAGATATTATGTAAAAGCTACTAGGTATTTTTCTTGTACTTCTCTTACATTTTCACCATACAATCCACTCATAGTTTGCTTTCTCTTTAATCAACTTTTAAACGCTTTTCACCAAAAAAGAATAAATACTGTTAGAACTTTCAAAGGGGTGGCGTAGTGGTAAGCACTTGGGTACCGTCTATTAGAGGTCTCTGGTTTGAATCCAACATTCACTGGTTTTCTGCCTTTAATCCCCTTGAAGTCCACTGGTTCGACTTCTCGTAGTTACCAAAAAATTAATAGAGTAAAATGTCATTTTTGTCCATGAGGTTTGGCTACTTTTGCGACTTTTGTCCAAAGGTTTGTTTTTTCGCATTTGAATCCAAAAAGATTGGAATCTTGCTATTTTCATCCAACTCGTTAACTCCATCCATTTTTTAACGTTAAGTCAGGGGTATTTTCGTCTTTTTAGACATTTTTTTTGTGATGATCAAAGGGTTTGGGTGGGGAGAAAGTTAACATAGGTGGATCTTTATTTCTTATAGTGTTTTATTGTAATAAAAAATGTCTAAAAAGACGGAAATGCTCCTCATTTAACGGAGAAAATGGATGGAGTTGACAAGTTGGATGAAAATGACAAGATTTCAAACCGTTTGGATCCAGATGCGGAAAAACAAACCTTTGGACGAAAGTTGCAAAAGTGGCCAAATCTCAGGGATGAAAATGACATTTTACTCAAAAAAATAAATTTAGAGATAGTATTATAGAACATTACTTGAATTTAAAATTTTGAAGATACTCATCTAAAGTTGAAAAATGTTGAAATCATTGATGCAGGCTTATCTAAATCTGTAACCGAAGAACACGCTAGAGATCTACCCCTCATGAATGGCATCAAAGAAGATATTAAAACCATCATAGTTCTTGACTCAGGGAGCTCTTCATGCCAAGACATGCTCTTTAGTTTATCCACCCGCATAAAATCGCTTCAGGTATGACCCTAAAAGTCAACGCTGCATTTTGTAAATGCTTTTTTATTTCTTTTGTTACTTAAAATTTTGCATGGGCAGGAGAATTGCAAGCAACATTTTGAGGAGGAAGAGAGAGGGATTCTACCGTTAATGGAGGCGGTAGAGTTGACTCAAGGTCAACAAGAGCGGTTACTGGAGCAATCTTTAGATGTCATGCCTAGTACACACTCTCACCTACTCAAGTTTTTCATGGAAGGTCTTCTCCCTCATGAAGCAATGCATTATCTTGACTTGATCACCAGATGTACTGACAAAGATCGAGCGGGCTCCATCTACCGATTCTTAGTCGAGTAAGCTCACTTCTCGTTTTTGTTTTCATGATTTAGTCCTTTGGGCTGGTACTGCCTCATGTGATTGGTTCATCTGGTGCTTTTGGTTATATGCTTAAATTGGAGGCGGGCTGGCTAACGGGTCAAAATGGGTCAATTTTAGTGCGTGTTAAACGAGCTAGTAGGTTGGGTAGACTTACATACACTTTTTCGTCCATTTTCAAAAATTCTTTACACATAACTAATAGTGGTTACAGTGATGATATAAATCTTTGCATAAAAATGATTTACAAGGATGTATATGAATAAGTCTGGGGTGCAAACGAGCCGAGCCCAAGCTCGGCTTGAGCTTTGTCAAAGCTCGAGCTTGGCTCGTTGGTAGTTTCTCAAGCTCGAGCTTGGCTTGGGTTCGGCGCGTTTACTATTTATTAATTAATATATTAAATAAAAATAATATAAAATAATAGATTCGTTTAGGCTCGCGAGCTCGATAAGTGAAGCTCGGGCTCATTTACTAAACAAGCTTATTTTTAGGTTCGGGCTCGGCTCGTTTACTAATAAAAACTTTAAATAAAGGGTAAATGTTATTAAATATTAATAAAAACTAATATTATACTAAGGCTCGAGCTCGGGCTCGATAAATAAACTAGCTTTAATTTAGGCTCAAGCTCGGCTTGGGCTTGATTAGGCTCGGCTCGTTTCGAGTTTTTTCTTGAGCCGACCTCGAGCAGCACGCCAGCTACTCGGCTCGTTTGCACCCCTAGTTGTTTTCACATGCCATACTCGAGCTCGAGCTCGGGCTCGATAAATTAACGAGCTTTAATTTAGGCTCAAGCTTGGCTTGGGCTTGATAAGGCTCGGCTCGTTTCGAGCTTTTTCTTGGGTC
Organism: Helianthus tuberosus; assembly: GCA_030545235.1. Taxonomy (NCBI): domain Eukaryota; kingdom Viridiplantae; phylum Streptophyta; class Magnoliopsida; order Asterales; family Asteraceae; genus Helianthus; species Helianthus tuberosus. The sequence continues at coordinate 29,637,067 of CM060369.1, read as the reverse complement.
AATCTCAAGCAGCTCGTGAGCCGCTCGGCTTGTTTGCACCCCTAGTTGTATGCATTATAAACAAGACATGTACACCTTCACATTTGACTTGTCCGGTCTTTTACCTTTCAGCTAAACTTTTTTATTTGACCCGTTTAGGACAAAACCAACTTGATCCATTATGATGCTCCACAATCAGAACTTTAACTATTGTGTTTGTCTCCCTTTTGTGGGTCCCAAATTTGTCCAAAACAAATGGGACCACTGCGGATGAGAAACAAATAGATTCTTTATTTATTCGTTGAACAAAATATAAATGTGTGGTTTTGCTTTTATTCAGGGAACACCATGGGAAACGCAACGAGGGTCGACCAACCATGGCATTGTTGTTAAAGGCCAAAGCCTAAGCTTCCTGTCTTGAAGTGGACGGTTCCATTGGCGGCCAAAATCGGATAAAGTGTGTGTTTAGGAGGTCAGCGGGTATTGGTGGTTTTCGTGGTGCTTTAATGATCGAATTGGTTATATTGTATGTATGTTTTCGCTAGGGTGTTGTGTGCAGCAACCTTACCTAATTACATATCAGCAGCAAAAACAATAGAAGATGTTGTATACAGGGATGAAAATCGCAGACTTCATACATGAATGAATTGTAGACTATGCATCTAAACTTTGTACCATAATGTTGTGAAGGAATCAGATTTTCTGTTTTTTTAATTGATCTTGTTATATCAATTTTAGTTTTTTACATTAATAATTAATAACTATTATAATAAATAAGAAAAAGTGTCGCTCATTATCTTTGCTACTTAACAGTAAGACACATAATGGTAATAATAATAAGGATAAATTACATTTTCGTCCTTTATGTTTGCATCTGATTTCAATGGATGCCCTTTAACTTTAATAATTACGGGCAAAGTCCTTTATTTGGAAAACGCGTTACACCTTAGGTCCTTTAGCAATAACCAGATTAAAATTTTGAGTTAAATCTAGTCACATGTGGGTATTATGGTCATTTAATGCTTTTATCTAAATGTTCCTTAATAAATAAAAGAAAAAAAAACATATATAATCTGAAACTTTATTTCATTCTCTTTAAACTCTCTCTCTCAAATTAAACAACCAGTCAACTACTCCCCAAGTCCACTTCCGCCACAACCTATGACATGATCACCATCATCTAGGGCTGTAAACGAGTCAAGCCGAGTCGAGCCAGGGTGGGGTCGAGCTTAAGCTCGAAATTAATTCAGACGGTTAAACTTGGCTTGAGCTTTACGTCGGAGTTAAACGAGCCTAAGAACGAGCCGAGCCATGGGCCGAGCCGAGCTGGGCTTGGTTACAAAATGAGCCAGCTTGGTTCACGTCATCTTAAATTGAGTTTTTTTAACTAGTTTTTCCCGAGCTTCTTTCGAGCGAGCTACGAGCCGAGCTACGAGCCGAGCTACGAGTCAGATCTGATGCGTTCTTGGCCGGAACTAAACAGTGAACCTCTGTTCTACAGATCTGATGTGGCCATTTCGTGATATGACCACCACCATCATCGATTCCGGCGCGTACGCGAGAGAGAGAGAAACAGAGAAGTTGCGTGAAGACAGATCTGATTGTTCTTGGTCGGAAATAAACAACAAACCTCTGTTGGTGGTTTTAGCGGCGGCGATGATGATTAGCTGACGGAGAGAGAGAACCGGTGGAGCAGCTGGTTCGTACTTCTCCTTTTTCTCGGTGTCGTTTTTCCGGTCTACAGCCATACCTTTCCGATCCATACCATCAAGAGTTCCTTATCCCATGTAATGATGATGGTGTGATTTTTTTTAGATCTGTAATGAAATGATGTGTTTTTGAGAGTTTTAAGTGGTTTGGGAAGGGGTTTAGCTGGAAAGGATGGGGTGTAGGGGAATTCAAGAATGGTGTTTAGTGGCCGTGACGAATGACGATGATGTGGGTGGTGGTGTGGTACTGTTAGGAGGTTATTTCGAGAGGACCACTCTCCAATTTATAAAAGTAAATGACAAACAAACTGGAACTGGAACAATTTTCTTCGTATTTTCTTCATGCAAAAATGAAAGACAATTTATAATGAAATATTGCAACTACTTGGTCCTAAATTAATGCAGAAAATGGGAAAATGCAATAAGTGGGTCCTAGTTACATGCATGCACGTGGAAAGGAAATCAACTAAAATAGAATTGGTCTTGCTAGTTATGCGGCTGGACGTGGGCCTCCACTCTCTACCTTCTTAACTGAATCGGGTACTGGGTTACTACCGGGTCGGGTTTGCGGTTTTAGGTCACCCGGAATCTGGATCGTATCAATACCCCGCCCATGAAAATTGACCTTGTCCTCAAGGTCCGAAATCTTTGCTGCAGTCGGGTGACAAGGAACCGAAAGTGACCCTTGCAAGGTGATGGTGTTGCAGCCCTGCTGAAAGGTGAGTGAAGGAACTGAGAAGTCGGCGGTAACGGTGCCCAAGGAACGTAACCAATCATACCCAAGAATAACATCGAATCCTTTGAATGGCAAAACAAACAATTTAACCTTAAAGGTAGCCATGTCGAGTGTAAGGGGAACGTCCGGGCAGTAACCGGTGCATTGTAGTGGTTCACCATTTCCGATAAGCACCGGAAAGGGCGGCGCTGGCTCTATGAGAAGGTGCAAATCAGTAACTATTCCGGGCCGAATCAGGTTATGAGTGCTGCCGGAATCAACGAGAATTTGAATCGGTTTGCCATTGACATAGCCGGTGAGACGTAAGGCGGTAGTTGGCGTGACACCATAAAACGTGGCCGGAGATAGCGCCAGAAAGTGTGGTAGGTTTGGTACCTCCTCAAGAATGTGAACATGTGGTGGTGCAGGAGGGTTGGGAGCTTGCAAGTCATTGTCGGCTATGAGCAAGAACTGGGGTGGATCACACTTGTGCCCCGGGTGGTACTTGGCGGGGCAACGAAAACAAAGACCCGAGGCGCGGCGCTGCTGGAGTTGTTCATGGGATAATCGAGCAGTAGGTAAAGTGGTGGGCGAGGTCATGGGAGCCGGTAATGATGGTAGGTTGGGTGGTGATGTTTGTGTGGACGGAACGATCAACGGGTCTGCAGAAGACTGGGGAGTGGAATTGGATGAAGAGAACTGTGAACAACCAAGCTTGTCTTCCACACGTTTAGACAAACCATATGCTTGGTGCAAAGTGGTGGGGCGTAACACGGCCATCTCGGCTTGGATGGCTGGCCTAAGACCAGAAAGATAGCAATTAAGGAGGGCTTCGTTTGAAAGGCCGACTACCTGGTTGCATAGTTTCTCGAAAGCCGCTTGATAGGCAGTAACGGTGGTTAGTTGTTTGAGCTTGAAGAGGGTAGCTTGATGGTTTTCATAATCAGAAGGCCCGAACCGGAGTTCAAGAGCCCGGGAAAATTCTGCCCACGTGCCGAGAAGCCGATTGTTGGCAAGATATTTTTACCAACTCATGGCATCTCCGGTGAAGTAAAACTGGGCCAAAGAGAGGCGTTGAGCAGGTTGAATGGAGTAGTAATCAAAGTAGTTGGTTGCTTGAAAAAGCCAATCGAGAGGGTTGGAACCATCAAAGGTAGGCAAATGAATTTTTGGCGGCCGCATGGCGGAGTTGTTCGGTGGTGGATTGTTTGGCGGAGGGTTGTTCGGCGGTGGGTTGTTTGGCGGAGGGTTGTTCGGCGGTGGGTTGTTCGGTGGTGGGGTGGAAGACACGGTGAGGGAAATGGCAGTAGGAAGACTGGAGATGGCTTCGGCTAGGCTCGTGAGGGCGGAGTTGAGGGTGGTGTTGAGGGCGGTGAAGTGGGTGGTCATGTGGGCTGCGTTAGCGTCAAGACGATCGAGAACAATTTGCAGACCGTCATCAACGGTGGATGTGGAGGTATCTTTCTTGGGAGCCATAGGGGAGTTCAAGATGAAAGCACCAAATGTTAGGAGGTTATTTCGAGAGGACCACTCTCCAATTTATAAAAGTAAATGACAAACAAACTGGAACAATTTTCTTCGTATTTTCTTCATGCAAAAATGAAAGACAATTTATAATGAAATATTGCAACTACTTGGTCCTAAATTAATGGAATTTTTTGCAATAATAGGTGGTTTGAACCACAAAAGAGTGTTATTAGGTGCTCATGCATATTGTTTACACTTTTAGGTAAGTTGTAATTTGATAAAGCGACCTTCATTGAATTTTTCTGCAAAATCTGGCAAGTTCTGCAAAAGCTGTCAAAGATGTTGAAGGTCGCTGAATGATCTTGCAATCTATTAAAGGTCGCTGTTTCAGAATCCAACCTTCACAAGGTCGCTGTTTCATCTTCCAACCTTCTTAAAGGTCGCTGTTTGATCTTGCAAGCCTGATAAAGGTCGCTGTTTCATGTTACAAGCTTATGAATGATCGCTGTTTCATGTTACAAAGTTATTAAAGATCGCTGTTTCATGTTCCAACCTTCTTAAAGGTCGCTGTTTCTAGTTAGCAGCTTATTCAAGATCGCTGTTTTATGTTACAACCTTATTCAAGATCGCAGAATGGTGTCACAAGCTTATTAAAGATCGCAGAATGGTGTCACAAGCTTATTAAAATAACTGTCAGCTTTGCAGAATACATGCAACTTTCGTTTGCTAGTAATATAGGTGACTGTTTCACCTTGTTGTCCTTTTGCTGCATGAAATGTGAGTGGTTAATGTAAAGGTGAAATGACTAAACCCTAGGCTCTCACATGAATTCGAAAAAACCTGCTAAGTTGAATAGTTTTGTGTAAGAAAAATACTGTAGTGTAAGAAAAATACTGGCTTTCACCATGAATCCGAAAAATGATGCACAGATTGAAGTCTTTACATATGAACATAAAGCAAAGCACTCGAGATACATTTTCAATATCAAACGAAGCTTCAATCCTTTCATTACCGATAAATATTCAGTCAACTTTTATCAGCCGAAGATGAATTTTGAATGTCATCCTGGTCCTCTTAATGCATCGGTGTTGTTCTTGGACAAGAATCACCGTGCGTTTGAGGTATTCAAAAATCCAACAGCGTATGATGTGCCATTAAATATTAGACGATCAGATCGAACGTTCTGGCAGCATATGAAAGAAAATCCGGTTGGTGGAAGGGTAGAAGGTTTAATACATGCAGCAGGATTCAGCGGGATACTGCAAATTGGGTACAAGTATGTAGACCACGCCTTAATGACTGCGTTGGTTGAGAGATGGAGGCCAGAAACTCGCACGTTTCACCTTCCTTTTGGAGAAACCACAGTGGCATTACAGGATGTCAACGTGCTGTGGGGGCTACCAATAGATGGGTTCCCTATATCTGGGGCTGACACTGGTATGACACCGTATGCTGTAAGAGACAAGTGTCAACAGGTGTTGGGGTTTACCCCTGAGGAAGCTGATGTGAGGGGCAAAAGGGTTAAGTCCTCCCGAGTTTTACAATGAATAACGTCCGATTTTTCTGAAAATGAAGCATCAGATGAAGATTGCATTTTTCGTGCACGTCAAATAATATTTTATTTGATAGGGTGCACAATCTTTCCTGATAATGCAAACCACCTGATTGATGTCAAATTTTTAGAATTTCTCGTAGACTTGCCCGCATGTTCGGGATATAGTTGGGGCAGTGCTGTGTTAGCTCACCTTTACAGAAACCTTTGTAATGCTGCAGCACCTGATGCTATAGCCATTACTGGCCCAGTTGCGCTTCTACAAGTGTGGGTTTAGGAGAGGTTTCGTTGTTTTGCTCCTGCCGTTGACCGGTTCCAGTACAATGCCCCGTTAGCTGCTCGGTAGTGTGAATTGGAAATAATTAAATTTATTATTTGGTATCTATATAACACTATGTTATTTTTTTATTTATCCTTTTAGGTGGAAGGGAAGCTTAACGTGTACAGATGTTTCCACACATTGCCTGAGAACATATAGATCTCAGCTGCAATCTATGACCGAGGCAACGGTATGGTTGTTAGTTGTTGACATATAAAATTTAAGTTTGTTTGAACACGTTTCTAAAGATCGATTTTTTTTGTTTCAGTTTAATTGGAGACCATACGACGACATTGTGGGTAGACTCCCCGATATATGTCGGAGTGGTATGGGAATTTGGCGGAGTTGTTGCCCTCTGCTATACTACTCGGTTGTGGAGCATCACTATCCTCAACGAGTGATGAGAAAGTTTGGCATGTTCCAGTATATACCTAACCTAATTGCCATAGATCATAATGAGCATGCCAGGCTTCATTCCATGAACCGGGTCGGGAAAACCGGCTGGAACTGGTTAAGTCGTCACGCACCGTATGTTTGTCAGTGGGAGGCACGTCATCAAAACTTGGTCACCGGGGAACTCATGACATCTGTTGGAGTTGCCAATGATTACATGCCGTGGTACATGGAACATACCGTGTTATATGTGTCTAACCCACAGTTGCCAGCTGGCCCTACGAGCGGTTTTCAAGACGAAGGAGCAAGGGCCCAAATGATGGTATATACAAGTTTAAAATTATTGAAAGTTACCTTTATTATTGTTAGTAAAAAAATTAATTATTAATTATTTTTTTTGCAGTCGGAGATGATGGGTCTAATTCACCGATCTGAAGATGTGGACGTTATTCATGGTGCCGCGTATCGGGCCCTTGAGATGTCTAATGTTCCACAATACACACAATATCCGACTCATCTGTCACAGGAGCCGGTGGACCTTGCTTCATATCCTCGTACACAGAGGTTAGGGAGGCAACGACGTCGTGGTCGTGGTGGTAGAAACGTTCAAGAGCCCGGGCCATCAAATTGGGGCACGAACTTTGAAACAGGGGGGGGTCAGGATCCGGTGTCAACGAAAATGGAAATTTTTCGGGAAACTTTGGTGTGTCACAAAACGCTGGCACTATGTTTGCGGATGCTAATGTTAGTACTGAGCCATGGGAGTCATTGTTGGCTACGGCCGTGAATTCCGACGGTATTGACGTCACCGACTTATTGGAGGTCCAAGAAAATGATATGGGTAACAACAACAACAATCAGTTTGTGGATCCAAACATAAGTCAGGCAGGGTTTTTTATCCCCTCGCCACATATGATGGACCACAACATAAGTCAGTCAGGGTTTGTTACCCCCGCGTCACAGACGATCAGTACTGGGCCCCAAGCCAAAGTAACGAAGACCACCGGAACCGATATGAAAATGTTGAACCAAACCCCTTAGATTGGACTCTCGACTTGAACATGTTTCCACAAAATGACCCATAGTTTGCATAGTGTAATACATTTTTGAATAAATATAGTGTGTTTTTTTTTGTTGTTATTAGTGCAATATATTTTACGTTTATTTTATTGTTCTAAACAAAGAGAAGTAAAAATCGGTTGGATCGTTTTTGGGAATGAGGTATTTATATCTGTTTATCATTAAGGGTATAAAGGACATTTCACAATTTTTAACAATTATGCATTTTTCTTAAAAATAAAAATGATGTTTAATTTGATTCCCACCCACTATAAATACCCCCACCATATGGAACTAGAACTCCACAAAAAGCACAACCACCTTTATGGCAAACCAAGGTGATGAGCAAAACAATTCGCATGTGGTCCCGAAAACCTCATTTTCGATTCTAAACAAACTTAGACGTCCAAGCGGTCGTTCTAACACTTCGTCTTTTCCAAAGCCGACTCGAAACGTTATCCTAAATAACCCCGGGTCGTCCGCTCAGTCGAGTAAACCTGTTGGCAGCCCTCCAGAAAGGAAAGATTTTGCATTTCCAACCGAAGACTCCGAAAATTGGTCAAGGGATGCTGTAGATTTTTACCTAAAGGGGGATTCCCCCTTTTGTTATTCTCGCTTTTTAGGGGAAATACAACTACCTAGAAGCTTTTGGGGTAGCCTACTAGGCTACGAATCTAATGCATGCCTAAATGACATTGTAATTTCAATCCTAGCACTATAAGTTTTTATTATACAAATCACTAATTAGATAAATTAAATTTATGGCAGCATGTTCAAGCGTGGACGTTAAGGCTGATGCGGCTACGGCAGTCTAAACTTTTAAAAGACCCGTCAAGGAAATTGCGTTGGACGGTTTTACCTCCCCAATTTTTTGAAGACGTGTGTTATACGAAAGATTGTTTAAGAGCGGTAGACATGGCGGGAAGGATGGAACCGTACCCTCCATTTTGGGAGGTTGATTATTTGTATATTCCGATATGGATTAAGCAGGAGGACTGGTTACTATTCCGTGTTGATATGTTTAACATGGAAATAACACAATATTGGACTGATAAAAGATGGGGAAATGAAAAACGACAAGTGGTTGAAAACATCATGGACATTTTTCCAATTTTCTTCAAGCATTTTCTTGACCAAATCCAGTATTGGCGAAACTCAAGATACTGCACAAAGAAAAAAGTTTCATTTGGTTATGTTCAAGATGGTGTACCTCAGGACAATGGTAACATTGGTAATTCAGGGGTGCTTGTCTGTATGATGATGGAGAACCTTGTAAGAGGCAAGTCGCTCATTGATGAAAGTCACGTAGAAGAGGCTTGTATCAACTACCGTCGCCACATGGCTAACGAGCTTTATAGATGGCGTTGTATGTAGGATGAATGTTGTTTGGGTTTATGAATTGTGGTTTCATACTATCTTTATAACAAAAGTTTTTTGTTTGGTCAGGGGGGCCCGAAAGTTGTAAAAACTCATTTTTTTGTTTTGTCAAAAAAGTCCAACGTGGCCTTTTCCGTGGCCGTTTCCTCACCCGTGTGGCTCCCACCACCGGGTTCGTTTGTCTCTAACTTATAAGGAGGGGTAAATTTGTCCGGGGACCAGGGGCGTCTCCTCGGCGGAATGCATTTCGGGTCATTCAAGGGGGCCCGAAAGTCGTAAAAACTCATTTTTTTTCTTGTCAAAAAACGTCCAACGTGGCCTTTTCCGTGGCATTTCCTCACCCGTGTGGCTCCCACCACCGGGTTCGTTTGTCTCTAACTTATAAGGAGGGGTAAATTTTTCCGGGGACCAGGGGAATCTGCTCGGCGGAATGCATTTCGGGTCATTCAAGGGGGCCCGAAAGTCGTAAAAACTCATTTTTTTTCTTGTCAAAAAACGTCCAACGTGGCCTTTTCCGTGGCCGTTTCCTCACCCGTGTGGCTCCCACCACCGGGTTCGTTTGTCTCTAACTTATAAGGAGGGGTAAATTTGTCCGGGGACCAGGGGCGTCTCCTCGGCGAAAAGCATTTCGGGTCATTCAAGGGGGCCCGAAAGTCGTAAAAACTCATTTTTTTATCTTGTCAAAAAACGTCCAACGTGGCCTTTTCCGTGGCTGTTTCATATAACAAGGTTGTTAAAAGTCGCTGTATGGTTCTGCATTCTTCTTTAAGGTCACTGAATGATATAACAATCTTGTTAAAGGTCGCGATTTCATATTACTTTCTTGTTAAACTATGTTGTTACTCCAACACTATAAATACTAGTTGTATTAGGTTCTCAACCCACAAAAACTTTCATTAAAACATATAGATACTAAACGAAATCCAGCTTACACAACCCACTCATCCTTAACTTTTCTTAACATTTCACTTTCTTAGTTCATGGATTCTTTTCGGCCATACCTCGTAAGACTATATTGGGGCGGCGTGTTTTCCTTTGTTAACGGGGCTGTTCAGTTTGACCAATCCATGCCAACAACCTCTTTCCTTATGCGACATAAATCATCGTACGACCAATTGGTGGATTCAATCTGTAATCATGTTCAACTACAGAAAGAATCGGTGAGCCTTTCATTGTTACTAGGGTACACGTTTCAGGGCATATCTCAGACAACAAAAATTTTCAACGATGATGGTGTTGAAACAATGAACTATTTAGCCGAAGTATCGGATGGCAACTTCATTTCCGAGATCTATGTTCAGTGGGAGGCAGTCAATCCTGTCCAACACATGAGTTTAACAAACCTTCTGCATGACATTACACAACGTAATGTTGTTGACAACCAAGATTCTGATGAAGATGACGAGGGATACGGGCAAACAACTCAAGAACACCACTTGATGCCTCCTGTTGATAACATAGTAGGTCCGTCCTCCCAGTTTCTGGTGGGTGACAACAATAATGACGGTTTTGATGATTCAGAAAGTTGCAGCACCGAAGAAAGTTCTGAAAGTGAAGAGGCACCACCATCCGACGATGGTACTTCTGACGACGAGGCTGCAGTCAACCAACACACTGAGTTGACCCTGGCTCAGCCGAGGCCTATCATTCCAGCGACACATGACGACCCAGACGAGGACGAGGAACTTAGGGATTACATGTGTCCGGATTATGAAGATAATCCAATGGATGTATGGAATCCAAAAGTAAAACAGATACGTCTCGGCATGTATTTCAAGTCAAAACAAGAGGTGGACCTTGCTATCCGAGAATGGAACATTCGCCGTGGAAAGGAAATTTTTGTGATGGATAGCAAACCAACTTTATACAAAGTTAAATGCTACACGAGAAACAAAAATTTTAAAAACCCTTTCCCTCATGCTCCTTTGTGTGAATGGCGTGCAACGGCATCAAAACAGAAACACCAACACCTTTGGCAAATTACCAACTGGGCGGCTGCCCACAGTTGTTATTCCACGGTGGTACGCAACAACAACAGGTGCCTTAGATCTAAGGATATCGCTGCACACATCCTGCCACAAATTCGTACAGACATTGCGTTGAAGGTGAAACACATCAGGACGCATATAAAGCAAGCGATGTCTGTCGATGTTACGTATACGAAGGCGTGGCGTGGACGAAGAAAGGCAATTGAGAGGATATATGGAACCTGGGAAAGTAACTTTCAGGAGCTGCCAAAGTACGTGTTACGGCTTCAGTCTCGAAACCCTGGTACGGTGGTTTCATGGTTTCATCACCCGCACTCGGCTCCAGGACATCCAACATTCAAATATGGTTTTTGGGCATTTGGTCCTTCTATTCGCGCGTTTCATCTTTGCCAGCCTGTCATCTCTGTGGACGGCACACACTTGAAAGGAGGGTACCGTGGTAAGTTGTTGGTTGCGGTAACCAAAAACGCCAACAACTACATAATGCCAGTGGCGTATGCTCTAGTTGACGAAGAGACGGTTCATAGTTGGTGTTGGTTTTTCCAAAATTTGAGAGAATACGCCACCAAAGACTGTAACAGTGGAATTTGTGTTCTATCAGACCGTCATGCCGGGATAATTAATGCGATGGAGAACCTTCTGGATTGGAGGGAACCAAACGCCTACCACCGTTATTGTCTGCGGCATGTCAAAAGCAATTTTAGTGGTAGGTTCAAGACCAAATCTCTTAGGAAGCTGTGTTGGATGATCGGGAGCACAAGTCAACGAAGAAAGTATCTTTGGGCTGTGAGGGAAATGCAGCTGTTAAATCGGGGTGCTTGGAACTACCTGAACGACATCGACAAAAGCAAGTGGACTATTGTTCATGACCGCGGAAACCGTTGTTGGGGTAACCTTACAACGAACATATCTGAGTCTATGAATAATGTCTTACGGGAAGCAAGACTGCTGCCAGTAAAAGCCTTGATTCATTATACGTTCACCAAGGACGTATCAGAGCATGCTCGCCACGCGCAGATGGCCCAAAGCTGCAATACCCCTTTACCCCCTCGAATTTGGTCCAGGTTTAACAAGTTGCATTCCGTAGCCATGCAACATGAAGTGTCCGTCTACGATGTCAGAGAAGGTCGTTACGCGGTGGTTTCAAGGGAAGAAACCAATGAGGACGGTGGAAACGAGTACACCGTTGAATACAGACGCCACCGGTGCTCATGCGGGAAATGGCAAATGCTTAGATTCCCTTGTTCCCATGCTATCTCCGTTTCCGCTTGGAGGGGTGAGCAACCACATGACGTTACCCACTCCATATTCCACACCACCACCTATCAGGAACAGTATAGCGGTCATTTTTTCACCATGGGACACAAAGATGAGTGGGAAGAAGCGGACTGGACAATTCAAGGGGACCCTTCGAGGGTCACAACACATCGAGGCAGGGTTCGTTCAAGAAGAATTCAAAACGAGATGGATGTTAACTACCACGATGAACCCCAGGCACGTCGATGCAGCAGATGCGGAGAAACCAGGCACAACAGGAAGACCTGTGGCCGACGTTAAGTTAGTATCTTTTTGTGGTTTTAATGTTAACTGTTAGGTGTATCCTCCTATGTTTTATGTGTTTGGTATTTCTGTTTGAATTCTCAATTGGTGTAATTTAAGAAAAATTCACAAACACAAAATTCACAATCCTTTACATTGACCATCACAATAATATAAAGATCAAAGAACATTACGCGGTTTATTTTAATTTAGGAGAATTCACAAACACACAATACATCTACCAATACAGGAACCCCTAAGTCACTAACGACGTCATCATCTGATAACGCATTCGAGTCATGCTCTGGAATCAAAAGGATGAATCAGAGTCGCTGTCAATGTTGTGATATCGTTCCCATGGATCATCACTAACGACGGCATCATCTGATAACGCATTAGAGTCACGATCACTGTCGTATTGGTGGTAGCACAAGCTATGGTAGATGCATCCAAACCTACATATCGCGGGGTATGGTTCTAAAACCCTTGACGATGCAGGGTTAGGGTTCTGCACAATCCAAGGACGTTGAGGTCGTTGCATAAAGGAGGTAGGATTTCGATTTTGATGTTCAACATATGGTGGTGGGCGAGGATGTTGGTCGAGGGGTGAAGCGGCAGGACGGTTCGCCTGTTGTCCAGCGAAGAGCAAAGCACTATTGTCATTGGGAAGAGGATCACCGGAGTAACGGAGGGATTGTGGGGGGAGCGAGTTATTGTTGGGTTGTGGTACTACAGAGTTACGAGTAGGTTGTCGTTCAACATTTGCAGGGTTTGGCTCCCCTTCATGTATATGCAAATGAAAATGAATGTGTAATTCGTTATCACCATCTGCCATCCGAATAACTAGTGGGGTGAGGTAAAGATGTGAAGACATATTTGGGTGATAGGTGGTATTTATAGACAGGAGAAGTATATGGGTGGGTAGTTATTATAATACTAGTAAAATAACCTACTGATACAATAAAGTATAATAACCTTCTTCCACTAAAGAGATAGAAAACGACAAAAAACTTTCAAGTAAACACCACTACAACAAACATCATGATAGAAAAGGAGCAACCCTATTTCCAATGGCAGTCACCTCTAGATGATAGTTCCGAGTCTGACTCTTCTCCAGAATATGGGTTGTGCCAAACACAGGACCAATCTTCTTCTTCTTCCTCATAGTTCCAAGCTTCCTTCAGGACTTCTGGGTCGTAATCCTCCTCCGGGTTAGGGTTGAAATCAAACTGTTGATTGTCATAGGTCCAAACTTTTTTAACAACGGGGATTTCTTCAACCTGTTTATTTCTTCCACAAACGTCCTTCTGTTTCGCCAGTTGCTGATTCACAACTGCACCGGAAGACGATCCTCCTTCCTCGACAGGTTCCGATTTTGTTGATTTCTGTCCTTCCTCCAGAACCGTAACCTTTGGGGTATGTCTTCTTCAGTCAAGCAATTGTTTTGAAAGTGGGAGAAAGGAGGTAACCGTTTCTTACCATTGCGCTTATCCATTACTACGAAATGGTATTGCAAAGAAGAGTGATGAGGTGGTACCGATGGAGGGCCTTTTATAGTTGAAAGAACGACCTACTAGAAGATCTCTGTATCAAACATCGACCTAGTATAACATCTCTGAATGAAACAGCGACCTAGTATAACATCTCTGAATGAAACAGCGACCTAGTATAACATCTCTGGATAAATAGTCACTCATACCCCCATCTCGAATTGCACCAACGACACACAACAAATGGGGGACCCGGAAGACTCGTTATTGGAGCTGGAGGAAGTCCCTGATACCCCCCCTGAAAAGATCCCCAGAAAGACACGCTGGTATTATTTCCCAACAGAAGAGTCTAGATCGTGGTCAAAAAATGTAATGGCTTTCTATCATAACGGAGATTCTTCTTTCTGTTATAGCGGATTCCTTGGAAGGAGACAACTCGGGTCCGAGTTTTGGGGTGCCCTACTTGGATACGAGAACTACGGTTACTTGTCGCCACTGGTAAGGAGTATAAATTATTAAAACCCTCCGAAAATTTATTTTTATTCTTATGTTATAAAACTTTCACCGTTGTAGCATGTGTGTGGGTGGGTGACGAGAATGATGAGGTTCAGATGGATTTTAATAAAAAAATCCAAAAGACCAGAACAACTGTTTCCATGGACGATTCTCCCACCTCAATTTCTCGACCTTTTGGAAGAGAATCCTAACCATCGTGCGTTACCTTTTGCTATTGAATTAAAGGAACATTACCCTCCATTTTGGGACATCGATACGGTAACACTTACATCCCCCACTGTATATTTTAAACCAAATACGTTTAACTTATTTATTTTTGTATCAGGTTTATATTCCAATCTGTGTTGACCTTCAAGACTGGTTCATGGTTCGTGTTGATATGGGGACACTTCACCTTACTTTGTATTTTACTGGGACGTGTACTTCAAGTGTTTATGATGGGTCAAGCTTGATTCAAGTTAGGGTATACCCAACCCTAATAAAATTTGAATCGTTATTCAAAAAAATTTTGGAAAAAATTGCATACTGGGAACATTCTGGACGCCCACATGTGGAAAACACAATGGTGACACATACAGAAGTTTGCCAACATCAAAAGGAAAACGCAGGACCAGATTCAGGGGTGTTAGTTTGTATGTTGATAAGTAAACTGGTTAATGACGAGGACGTCGAGATTGGGGGAGATCTTGTCGAGGCTTGCGCGAAATACAGACGAGAGATGGCGGATGAGTTTTATGCAGCTCGTTTTTCACCCCCAAAACGAAAGGAAACGACCTCTGGCGAGACAACGCCAATGCCCCAAGTCCTTATTCACCCTTACATGTAATAAAACGTGTAATTGTTTATCGTACTTGTATTAAATTATTAAATATAAATTTCCACTTTTTTAGACAATAAGCCAAAAATGCCTTTTTAGCCGTTTTACCCCCCTCAAAACGAGAGGAAACGACCTCTGGCGAGACAACGCCAATGCCCCAAGTCCTTATTCACCCTAGCTTCGTTTGATATTGAAAATGTATCTCGAGTGCTTTGCCTTATGTTCATTAGTAAAGACTTCAATCTGTGCATCATTATTCGAATTCATGGTGAAAGCCAGTATTTTTCTTACACTACAGTATTTTTCTTACACAAAACTATTCAACTTAGCAGGTTTGATTCCATATCATGTGAGAGCCTAGGGTTTAGTCATTTCACCTTTACATTAACCACTCACATTTCATGCAGGAAAAGGACAACAAGGTTAACAGTCACCTATATTTACTAGCAAACGAAAGTTGCATGTATTCTGCAAAGATGACAGTTATTTTAATAAGGTTGTAACATGAAAAAGCGATCTTGAATAAGCTTGTAAGACGAAACTGCGATCTTGTATAACATTGTAAGATGAAACTGCGATCTTAAATAACATTGTAACTTGAAACAGCGATCTTGTATAAGCTTGTATAATGAAACATCGATCATTCATAAGCTTGTAACATGAAACAACGACCTTTATCAGGCTTGCAAGATCAAACAGCGACCTTCCTGAAGGTTGGAAGATGAAACAGCGACTTTTAAAGGCTTGCAAGATCAAACAGCGACCTTTAAGAAGGTTGGATTCTGAAACAGCGACCTTGTGAAGATTGCAAGATCATTCAGCGACCTTCAACATCTTTGACAGCTTTTGCAGAACTTGCCAGATTTTGCAGAAACATTCAATGAAGGTCGCTTTATCAAATTACAACTTACCTAAAAGTGAAAACAATATGCATGAGCACCTAATGCCACTCTTTTGTGGTTCAAACCACCTATTATTGCAAAAAATTCAAATTAATGCAGAAAATGGGAAAATGCAATAAGTGGGTCCTAGTTACATGCATGCACGTGGAAAGGAAATTAACTAAAATATAATTGGTCTTGCTAGTTATGCGGCTGGACGTGGGCCTCCACTCTCTGCCTTCTTAACTGAATCGGGTACTGGGTTACTACCGGGTCGGGTTTGCGGTTTTGGGTCACCCGGAATCTGGATCGTATCAGGTACTGTGGTGATAGGTGGAGTAGAAGAGGGAAGAAAAAGAGATTGGGTTTTCAGGTCATGTAAAGAGAGATATTTATTTGTTTAATATATTTTAAAAACACTAGTAAAATGACCAATCTATCCTCATGTGTAAGGTACATGTCATATTTAACTGACAATTTTAACAAGGTTAGGGCTAAAGGACGTAACGTGAAATTAGTTTTGTAAATAAAGGATTGTAATTGTAATTATTGAAGTTAAAGGCTATCCATTGCAATCATATACAAACATAAAGGACGAAAAGTGTAATTTACCCTAATAATAATAATCAATATAACCTAGTGGCAATAATGGCATCTTGAGGGTGTGATAAGGCTTAGGGACCACTAAGTTCTGGGTTCAATTCCTAAAATGTGTTTTTCCTTTATTTATTCTGTTTCCTCCTGAATTGGTGTATAGACATTATTGTTTAGACCGTGGGGTATGGGGCGGGGGTTTGGGCGTGGGTTGGGGGAAAACGCCCAAGCCACCACCCCGGGTGGGCTTGGGTTTGGGCGTGGCCCCATTGGCGTGGGTTTGAAGCCGGGTGTGGGGCGGGCTAGTAAGTGACATGGCATGCTCTCAATGGCCAAACCAAATTCATGCCCCCAACACAAGCCTCCAACCCAAGCCCCACCATACCCCATGGGCGTGGGTTTTGGTGGTGGGGGAACTCCCATTCCACGTGTCAACAAATGCCCCAACCCAAGCCCCCCATACCCCACGGTCTTAACGGAGATTGATATGATCAGATGGTTCTATTGGTGACATGATGATACTCTCAGGGGCGCAACTTAAGAGGGGTCGGGGGCGCCCAACCCTTCGAACTTTTCGCTCAGTAGTGTTATATATGTAGTTTTCGTATAGAAATTTTTGGGTGTATACGTTTTCGACCTCCCGGTTTTATAGAATTTTTTGGGTATATACGTTTTCGACCCCACCGTCTTCATTGTCAAGCTTCGCCACTGGATACTCTGGTGGTCCGTCAGTGATTCAAATTTGCCGTTAAAAAAAAATAAAAAAAAATATACTGGTTATAAACATAATCCTATCAAATTTACAATTCAAAAGAGTTCCAATATGTGTTTTTCTTCCACGATCTTGTAAGCAAATCGATTACATGTATCATGTATGTGTCTTTTTGTATTTTATTATTTTAAACGTCTTACATCTTTAACAAATTTCTTTAGGTTATCCAACTCTTCTCGAGCTTGAACATGAATAATGATTCATCTTCCTTAACAACCCACCTAACCATATTGTGTGTTCACTTAACCGCTCTCGGAACTCTTTTCTTGAACCCCCAACAAAGCCCGATCATCCAGGTGATCGCAGACAGCGCTGATGACCCGAACCATTACCAATTCCAAAGAAAACCACCACCCGAAAAACCCATTATGGTAAAACCCTTGGCTCACGTTTGTCATGAAGGATACTCCAGCCGATGACCTCTCTAAGAGAAAGTCACCGGGTACCAATAATCCATGACTCTTACAACGCTCGTAAACACTAAAATAGACTCAGATAGTTCCAAACTCACCAAGTCAACTCACATGACGTTATATTAGTTATGACAAGATTTTGTCCAAACGAGATTAGGATGCTATTATAGAGTAAGTTTTTTTTTGGTATACGAACTGAACCGATTCCGATCGAACAACATTGCTACATCTTATCAAAACCGATACCGATAATCCTTTTAATGGTCTTCGATCGACTTTACTTTTTTGGGTTTCATCTTTTTGCTGCTATAGCGAGTGTCGATACTGTGATGAACCAACCAAAACCTATCGAATTCCGGCCACATAACGTGGTCGAAGCGATCATGGCCGAATAATGTTGAAAACATAGTTGTATTCAGAATAAAGTGTTTTTTTGTATCATAACTTATAGCCAGTGGCAATGCCGCGATGAACGAAACCAATTATGACTGAATAACATCGGTACCAATATTGGTTTTATATGGTTTTTTTTATCAATGTAAAATATGTATTGATATTCTTTTGAATATTTGCCATATAGCCTCCTCGACTTTAAGTAAACTTATTAACTATCTCATTGAAGAAGCGGGATCTATATATGGTATTCATTGACCATGAAAAGACATATGATAGTGTACCACGTAATCTGATTTGGGATAGTTTAGAGGGCAGAGGGGTGCCTAGGAGGTATATAGACATATTTAGGGATATGCATGTTAAGACTGAAAACTAGGATTCGTGTGCCTGTAGGGGATTCTGATTTCTTCCCTTTGGAGGTAGGACCCCACTAAGTGTCTGTGTTGAGTCTGTTTCTCTTCGCAGTTGTCCTAGATGAGTTGTTAAATGTGACAACCCTCATAATTCCTTGTATCCGTACAATTTATTAATGATAAATAACGTGCTTGATGACCGTGCTTAATCATTTAACTGCTTTCTGATTTCTGTGTTATACTTACATGTGCTTGTTAACATACTAGTAGTATACAGAAAAGTTACTAAATAGTCCTGTGTGCTTTCCAAAGCGTTGAGAATTAAAAGTGTTACAAAAATACATATATAGGACACTTTACGGATTAATTAAGCACTTTAACGGACAACACCCAACCGAACAACCGGACTTTACCCGGAACACAAAAATACTGTTAAACACATTGTTCACTTTTACTGAGCTAGCTATGATCCCCGAACATCATAACACACTATATAAATATCTAATAATTAAACCCCTAACTATATACTTGATTTCTAACTAAACTAGCTTAACTATCCATCACCATCCAACTAGACCAACCCCCCCCCCCCCCCCCCATGATTTTCTTTAATAGTTTAAGTGATTTGTTAAGTACTTTAGGGGACACATAGTCTAGTGGTTAATGCAATGTTGGAAGATGATTATTTATAAACCACAAGTCCCTCACTAAAACTCATTCATCTTCATCAACACACTCAAACTCTCTCCTCTCTTCTTCATCTCGGCATCCAACCACCATCACCATACCACCACCTTCAACTCATTTCTCATACATTCCACAAGAATCCATAGGTGTAAGAAGGTGAACAACGAAGCTTGGTGTGTTCGGAAGTTCAAGGACCGCTCTCGTTTTCTTTTATCCACCACTTTTCTACACTCGAACTCCCCTAGCCTTGTGCTAGTGGTAAGCACTTAGATCCTTGCATTTTACATGATTGTTAAGTGGTTAATGATGTTTAAAGATCAAAAAGATAGGAACTCTAAAGAACCATAAACAAAGTCTTGAACAATCAACTAACTTTGTGATGAAGTGATGTTAATATGAAGTTGGTTTGATTCTTGTTGATTACTTGATGATTTACTTGTTAATATTGATGTTTGATGTCGTTGTGATCACTAAACATGTTAACGGAATCAATCGAACACAAGTTAGAAAGCCAAAAGGCTGAAAACAGTTTCTGACCAAGCTTTTACAGCCAACTTCAGTTGGCTGTAACAGGACCTTAATAAAACGAAAAATGTATTTTCTGAAATCTAGATTTATTTATTATGAAATACGGTTCTAATGGAACTAGAATCATAATTTTTGGACTTCGTTTACTATTTTTAAAGTGTCGTTTTGTAATAGCAGCTAAAGCTGCATTTTTGCTTCTGAAAATATGCGTTCTGTTTTCAGTCATAACTTGAATTCTGTGTAGAGTTAGATCATGAAATTTGTACTGTAGATGATCACCGATGTATTTGTAATTCGCTCACTGGAATTTCATAAATCGGACTCTCGATGAATTTTAAATAAAATATTCCGTGGAATGCAGTCAGAAAAAGATAAATCTGATTTCAGTCCGGAAAATGATTTTTTATAAAATATTGGTGATGAATTGGATCCCGAGATTTTTACACAATAATATCTGGATCGTTTAAGACATTCTGTAAAAATCTAGGAATTTTTGGAACAAGTTAACTATTTTATTAAAATCCTTGAAAACAGCCCAGTTTTGAATATAAAAGTTGAAACGACAAAAGTAGTAATTTGCGTGTCTAAATGGCGAGTATGTTATCTGAGGATGATCTAACATGTTATATGTCAATAAAAGTAATATGTGCAATATCGTATGCTTGTTCTTGAGTAGCTATAGGTGGAATGTTTATATGAGCATGAACTACTAAAGTGAATGCATGTTATGTAGTAGATGCGTGTAGGAAATTTGTGCTCTATTTGAAACCACTAAATGACTAACTGGTAATCATATTAGGACGTGATTGACCAACCTTGACTGTTAGCTATATTTGAGAATCTAACCGAGTAAACCAAGGTGAGTTCACACTTTCTACAAGGCATGGGATTCCCGGTGGTTTGGGAATGGGTTAATAAACTAAAACGGAATCTACATATCCTCCTTGGGTAGGATATGTACGGCCATCCTCCTTGGGTAGGATGCCACTATAAATCCTGCGTATTCTCCTTGGGTAGAACTACGTACGTTCGTCCTCCTTGGGTAGGACAACAACCTTAAAACTTACTAGACAAAACTCTATCATTAAGTCCCTCATTTTATATCGACTTAATCGCCGAGGCCGATGGCGAGCGGGTCATTAGTTAATAGCGCTATTAGGTTTAACAAACCTCACACCGTGTCGTCCGAACGGGCGTGTACTAATGGACTATGGCAAACTGTCAATGATGATAGAACTTTGACGTAGGGCACAACAAAATTCGTTAGTGGTCGATATCATACCGTCTAGTAGTTCACATGGGGAAGCCCCCACTAATTATGGATATGGTTTGGGTAATGAAAAGGAACTGGTTAAACATACTTTCAACTACGGGGTAACCCCCACGGCAAATAAGCCAACGAAAGTCAAACCACGTTTTCAGAAACAACTTAAAACTAATCAACCAACCGTGAACTCACTCAACTTTGTTGTTGACTCGTTGTTACATGCCTTACAGGTCGCTAGATGCTTATGGAGCTTGCACGAGGAGGTGGTCGTTGTGGGATGTGGATTGTTATGTCCCATGCTTATTAATTAAACTTTATAAACTTATGGAACTTATGTTTTGGGTCTTAAAACTTATGAACTATAAACTTATGTTTCGAACTAACGTTTTATGCTTCCGCTGTTAACTTAAAACTGGTTACTGTCTTATGGTCACCAATTGTATTGTGGTTGGTCTTACTTACTTAATTTCGCTGTTCAATATGATTGGTGGCTCGATCCTGGTCATGTCACGCCTCCAAGCGGTGATACTCCGCATGGTGGATTTTGGGGGTGTGACAGATTGGTATCAGAGCCATTGGTTATAGTGAACTTGGTTTTAAAAAGGGAAAATCTTTTTGACAAAACCAGACTATAACCTGTACAGTGCTCAACGATCCACAACGACGCTTCGCTCCACGTGCAAGACTCGACACAATAGGTGGTATGATTTATGTTATATTGTCGGTTAGATAGTTCACACAATGCATTAGTTAACGTAATAATTGCTATTTAAACCTTGTGTGCTTACTCTCTTCTGTCACTCCACACTTACGCACTTTCGCGACACCTTTCTTATGTGTGTCCCTTCGATGTGAAGATCATGAGTGGACGTCTCAACTTAACCCAGGGACAGCTTACGGATTTGATTAACGAGCGGATTGCTGAAGCCTTAGCAACCCAAATAGGGAGTCAACCCATGCACCCTCAAACACGCATGGGCACCTTCAAGGCGTTCCTAGAATGCAAACCTCCCACTTTCGATGGCACTGAAGGGGAAATCGGCCTTCTACGCTGGATCCGGAGAATCAAATATACATTCGAAGAGAGTGAAAGCCCTGCCAGCAAACGAGTAGAGTACGCTACCGGCATGTTGCAGGGGAAAGCGTATTCTTGGTGGAACGCACAAGTTCAGATGCTCGGGTTGGCAGACGCGAATGCCACCCTCTGGAGCGACTTCAAGGATTGGATTAAGGAAGAATTCTGCCACCTGGACGACATTCTGGAACTTGAAATAGAGTATTATGGTTTGAAGATGGAAGGATCAGAGATTGAGGCGTACATAAAGAGGTCCAACGACTTGGCTGCCTTATCTCCTAACATGTCACAACCCATATCTAGACGAATCAAGCTATACCTCAGAGGCTTAGTCCCGGAAATCCAAGGGTCTGTAAGTGCGGCCAACCTTCCCACAATCCAGCAAGTCGTTCGTTTGGCGCACCAACTCACTGATCAGGCGGTGGAAAAGGGCAAGTTGCCCAAGCGTAACTCTTCCAATGCAAATGCTCTTATTAGTAACAAGTATATTTGAAGTGATCACCAAGGTGAGGGTCCTAGCTCTATACAACAGGAACCGCACAGGAAGCTCGGGCTGAACTACCCAAACCAGGGGGGATACCTAGGGAATAAACCGAGATGCCGCAAGTGCCAATGGCACCACAGCGGGTCATGTGCGGGATCGTGTTGTCATCGGTGCAAGAAGATGGGACATATGGCTAGAGACTGCAGGAGCCCATATCCTGCAAACCGGAACCAGCAGCAGCAGCAGGGTAGCAAGAAGGGGTGTTTTCAATGTGGTGCTGAAAACCACTTCAAGAGGAAGTGTCCGCAGATGAGACAGAATCGTAACAACAGCGGCAACCAGGGCAATGGGAACAATAACGGAGACAATAAGGATAACCGCCGGACTGGTGAGCACGAGTTCCTGAATGGACAAAAGGAAGAAAGAAACAACCCCAACGTTGTGGCGGGTAAGTTCCTACCAGACAATTTCTTTGTTTCTATTTTAGTCGATTCGGGTGCCGATGTTAGATATGTGTTCCTAAGAGTTAGTCAGGTGCTTAAGCGTACCCCATTACCCTTAAAACACCAAACATGTTGTAGAACTAGCTAAAGGTGAAAGTCTTGAAGCCACACACATAGTTAAAGGTTGTAACCTCGTCTTAGCTAGTTAGACCTTCTCTATCGATCTTATTCCTATCGTACTTGGTAGTTTCGACGTTGTTATTGGGATGGATTGGTTATCCCATCAGCAAGCGGAAATTCTTTGCAACGAGAAGATTGTCCGCATTCCTCTTTCTGGTAAAGAACCTCTCGTGATTCATGGCGATAAGAGTGGTGCTGTCGTAGGCATTATCTCTTTCCTTAAGGCTCAAAAGTGTTTGCGAAAGGGCCACACTGCCATTCTAGCACTCGTTACTGACACATCAACGGAAGAGAAGAGAATTGAAGACATTCCTATTGTGCGCAATTTTCCTGAGGTATTTCCTGAGGAATTACCTGGTCTTCCGCCTCATCGACAAGTTGAGTTTCAAATCGAGCTAGCTCCTGGAGCAGCACCAATAGCTCGAGCACCTTATCGTCTAGCTCCATCAGAACTTGAAGAACTGTCCACGCAATTACAAGAACTCTTGGAAAAGGGTTTTATACATCCTAGCTCTTCGCCCTGGGGAGCTCCAGTCTTGTTTGTGAAGAAGAAATACGGTACTTTCAGAATGTGTATTGACTACCGCGAACTTAGCAAGGTGAGCGTGAAGAATCGTTATCCTCTTCCACGTATTGACGACTTGTTCGACCAGTTGCAAGGGTCGCGCTATTACTCTAAGATTGATTTGAGATCGGGATACCATCAGCTGAGAGTCCGAGAGGAGGACGTCTCCAAAACAGCATTCAGAACTCGTTACGGCCATTACGAGTTTCTGGTTATGCCTTTCGGATTGACGAATGCACCAGCGGTCTTCATGGATCTCATGAACCGAGTGTGCAAGCCTTACCTGGATAAGTTTGTTATAGTGTTCATCGACGATATCCTGATCTATTCTAAGAGTCAGGAGGAACACGAGCAACATGTGAGGCTTATTCTGGAACTTCTTCGAAAAGAGCAGCTATATGCCAAATTTTCGAAATGTGACTTCTGGCTTCGCGAAGTCCACTTTCTAGGCCATGTAGTAAACAAGGACGGGATTCATGTTGATCCATCTAAGGTTAACTCGATCAAGAACTGGCCTGCACCCCGTGCACCGACAGAAATCCGCCAATTCTTGGGTTTGGCGGGATATTACAGAAGGTTTATCAAAGATTTCCCCAAGATTGCGCAACCTCTCACTTCACTGACTCAGAAGGGTGCCACCTATCGTTGGGGTGATGCACAGGAGTCCGCATTTCAACACTTGAAAGATAGACTTTGTAGCGCGCCTGTCCTCTCATTGCCTGAAGGCACATATGATTTTGTGGTTTATTGCGACGCTTCCATCCAAGGATTGGGCTGTGTGTTGATGCAACGAGATAAAGTCATTGCTTATGCATCACACCAACTTAAGGTTCACGAAAGGAACTACACTACGCATGACTTGGAATTGGGAGCAGTTGTTTTCGCGCTTAAGATATGGAGACATTACCTGTACGGTACCAAGTGCACCATTTACACCGATCACAGGAGTCTCGAGCATATCTTTAAGCAAAAGGAGTTAAACATGCGACAACGTCGATGGGCCGAACTCTTGAATGATTACGAATGCGCGATCAAGTACCATCCGGGCAAGGCCAATGTTGTGGTCGATGCCCTCAGTTGAAAGGATACTATACCTAAGCGTGTACGTGCTTTACAGCTTACCATCCAATCCAACCTCCCCGCTCAGATTCGCGATGCTCAGGTTGAAGCAATGAAAGCAGCAAACATCAGGGCTGAATCTTTATGAGGATCGAGACAACGACTAGAACAAAAGGAAAACGGCGCTTACTATGTAAACGGACGCATCTGGGTTCCACTGTATGGAGACCTATGCGAGCTTGTGATGGATGAAGCACATAAGTCTCGTTATTCAGTACATCCTGGTTCGGATAAGATGTACCACGACCTAAAGACTACATACTGGTGGCCTGGCATGAAAGCCCACATAGCAACCTACGTCAGTAAATGCTTGACTTGTGCGAGAGTCAAGACTGAATATCAGAAACCATCAGGCCTACTTCAACAACCAGAGATCCCGAAATGGAAATGGGAGCAGACTTCCATGGATTTCGTTACTGGTCTGCCTAGATCTCAACGCGGAAACGATACCATTTGGGTGATCGTAGATCGACTGACCAAGTCTGCACATTGTCTGGCGATCAAGGAAACGGATAAGTTTTCTACTCTAGCAGACATTTACCTAAAGGAAGTGGTATCAAGGCACGGAGTGCCAACCTCCATCATTTTCGATCGTGACGCGCGTTTTACTTCTGAACTGTGGCAAGCCATACATAAGTCTTTCGGCTCACGTTTAGATATGAGCACCGCTTACCACCCACAGACGGATGGGCAATCTGAACGCACCATCCAGACCCTTGAATACATGCTTAGGGCATGTGTAATCGACTTCGGCAATGGCTGGGAAAAACAACTCCCGCTAGTGGAGTTTTCATATAACAACAGCTACCACACCAGCATCAAAGCCGCTCCATTTGAGGCATTGTACGGACGTAAATGCCGATCACCTCTCTGTTGGGCAGAAGTTGGTGACAGTCAAATCACTGGCCCAGAACTTGTAATAGATACAACCGAGAAGATTGCTCAGATACGACAACGAATGGCGGCAGCTCGTGACCGTCAGAAAAGCTATGCTAATAAGCGAAGGAAGCCACTCGAGTTCCAGGCTGGGGATCGAGTGCTGCTCAAAGTCTCACCTTGGAAAGGTGTAGTTCGTTTTGGCAAACGAGGCAAGCTCAATCCGCGTTATGTCGAACCATTCGAAATCATTGAGAAAATTGGCAAAGTCGCTTACAGGTTGAATCTACCTGAAGAACTCAGTGGAGTTCACAACGTATTCCACGTGTCGAATCTGAAGAAGTGTCTGTCAGATGAGACCCTCATAGTTCCTCTCAAGGAGCTCACAATCGACGACCAGCTGCGATTCGTCAAGGAACCAGTAGAGATTACCGATCGAGATGTTAAAATTCTCAAGCGCACCAGGATACCTCTCGTTCGAGTTCGTTGGGATTCCCGTCGTGGCCCAGAGTACACCTGGGAATGAGAAGACCAAATGAAACTCAAGTACCCCCAGCTGTTTAAGAAAAACACAACCACTACTGAGGCTGAAGCTACTGCAGAATTTCGTCCCGAAATTCCAAATCAACGGGGGGATGATGTGACACCCCAGGAAAATCAGGAAAACCACGCAACTCAACTAGCTTCCTCAGTAACCACGTGCTAAATTTCGGGACGAAATTTTCTTAACAGGGGGAGAATGTGACAACCCTCATAATTCCTTGTATCCGTACAATTTATTAATGATAAATAAAGTGCTTGATGACTGTGCTGAATCATTTAACTGCTTTCTGATTTCTGTGTTATACTTACATGTGCTTGTTAACATACTAGTAGTATACAGAAAAGTTACTAAATAGTCCTGTGTGCTTTCCAAAGCGTTGAGAATTAAAAGTGTTACAAAAATACATATATAGGACACTTTACGGATTAATTAAGCACTTTAACGGACAATACCCAACCGAACAACCGGACTTTACCCGGAACACAAAAATACTGTTAAACACATTGTTTCACTTTTACTGAGCTAGCTATGATCCCCGAACATCATAACATACTATATAAATATCTAATAATTAAACCCCTAACTATATACTTGATTTCTAACTAAACTAGCTTAACTATCCATCACCATCCTACTAGACCAACCCCCCCCCCCCCCTAAAAAAAACCGGTTATAAGGTGTCCCCCACCCCCATGATTTTCTTTAATAGTTTAAGTGATTTGTTAAGTACTTTAGGGGACACATAGTCTAGTGGTTAATGCAATGTTGGAAGATGATTATTTATAAACCACAAGCCCCTCACTAAAACTCATTCATCTTCATCAACACACTCAAACTCTCTCCTCTCTTCTTCATCTCGGCAGCCAACCACCATCACCATACCACCACCTTCAACTCATTTCTCATACATTCCACAAGCATCCATAGGTGTAAGAAGGTGAACAACGAAGCTTGGTGTGTTCGGAAGTTAAAGGACCGCTCTCGTTTTCTTTTATCCACCACTTTTCTACACTCGAACTCCCCTAGCCTTGTGCTAGTGGTAAGCACTTAGATCCTTTCATTTTACATGATTGTTAAGTGGTTAATGATGTTTAAAGATAAAAAAGATAGGAACTCTAAAGAACCATAAACAAAGTCTTGAACAATCAACTAACTTTGTGATGAAGTGATGTTAATATGAAGTTGGTTTGATTCTTGTTGATTACTTGATGATTTACTTGTTAATATTGATGCTTGATGTCGTTGTGATCACTAAACATGTTAACGGAATCAATCGAACACAAGTTAGAAAGCCAAAAGGCTGAAAACAGTTTCTGACCAAGCTTTTACAGCCAACTTCAGTTGGCTGTAACAGTACTTTAATAAAACAAAAAATGTATTTTCTGAAGTCTAGATTTATTTATTATGAAA
This sequence comes from Helianthus tuberosus, assembly GCA_030545235.1. NCBI lineage: Eukaryota > Viridiplantae > Streptophyta > Magnoliopsida > Asterales > Asteraceae > Helianthus > Helianthus tuberosus. The sequence goes on along the minus strand of CM060369.1, from coordinate 29,609,560 downwards.
TACGGTTCTAATGGCACTAGAATCATAATTTTTGGACTTCGTTTACTATTTTTAAAGTGTCGTTTTGTAACAGCAGCTAAAGCTGCATTTTTGCTGCTGAAAATACGCGTTCTGTTTTCAGTCATAACTTGAATTCTGTGTAGAGTTAGATCATGAAATTTTGTACTGTAGATGATCACTGATGTATTTGTAATTCGCTCACTGGAATTTCGTAAATCGGACTCTCGATGAATTTTAAATAAACTATTCCATGGACTGCAGTCAGAAAAAGATAAATCTGATTTCAGTCCGGAAAATTATTTTTTATAAAATATTGGTGATGAATTGGATCCCGATATTTTTACACAATAATATCTGGATCGTTTAAGACATTCTGTAAAAATCTGGGAATTTTTGGAACAAGTTAACTATTTTATTAAAATCCTCGAAAACAGCCCAGTTTTGAATATAAAAGCTGAAACGACATAAGTAGTAATTTGCGTGTCTAAATGGCGAGTATGTTATCTGAGGATGATCTAACATGTTATATGTCAATAAAAGTAATATGTGCAATATCGTATGCTTGTTCTTGAGTAGCTATAGGTGGAATGTTTATATGAGCATGAACTACTAAAGTGAATGCATGTTATGTAGTAGATGCGTGTAGGAAATTTGTGCTCTATTTGAAACCACTAAATGACTAACTAGTAATCATATTAGGACGTGATTGACCAACCTTGACTGTTAGCTATATTTAAGAATCTAACCGAGCAAACCAAGGTGAGTTCACACTTTCTACAAGGCATGGGATTCCCGGTGGTTTGGGAATGGGTTAATAAACTAAAACGGAATCTACAGATCCTCCTTGGGTAGGATATGTACGACCATCCTCCTTGGGTAGGATGCCACTATAAATCCTGCGTATTCTCCTTGGGTAGAACTACGTACGTTCGTCCTCCTTGGGTAGGACAACAACCTTAAAACTTACTAGACAAAACTCTATCATTAAGTCCCTCATTTTATATCGACTTAATCGCCGAGGCCGATGGCGAGCGGGTCATTAGTTAATAGCGCTATTAGGTTTAACAAACCTCACACCGTGTCGTCCGAACGGGCGTGTACTAATGGACTATGGTAAACTGTCAATGATGATAGAACATTGACGTAGGGCACAACAAAATTCGTTAGTGGTCGATATCATACCGTCTAGTAGTTCACATGGGGAAGCCCCCACTAATTATGGATATGGTTTGGGTAATGAAAAGGAACTGGTTAAACATACTTTCAACTACGGGGTAACCCCCACGGCAAATAAGCCAACGAAAGTCAAACCACGTTTTCAGAAACAATTTAAAACTAATCAACCAACCGTGAACTCACTCAACTTTGTTGTTGACTCGTTGTTACATGCCTTACAGGTCGCTAGATGCTTATGGAGCTTGCACGAGGAGGTGGTCGTTGTGGGATGTGGATTGTTATGTCCCATGCTTATTAATTAAACTTTATAAACTTATGGAACTTATGTTTTGGGTCTTAAAACTTATGAACTATGAACTTATGTTTCGAACTAACGTTTTATGCTTCCGCTGTTAACTTAAAACTGGTTACTGTCTTATGGTCACCAATTGTATTGTGGTTGGTCTTACTTACTTAATTTCGCTGTTCAATATGATTGGTGGCTCGATCCTGGTCATGTCACGCCTCCAAGCGGTGATACTCCGCATGGTGGATTTTGGGGGTGTGACATTAAAGTTGATTCAAGAGACAGTTCCGTGGTGTTTGCTTTTTGCAGATGATATCGTGCTAATTGCCGAGTGTAAACAAAGCCTAACTGCGAGGTTAGAGGAGTGGCGTGCAGCTTTAGAGGGAAAAGGTTTAAGGATTAGTAGCGCTAAAATTGAGTACTTGTACTATAATTTCAGTGGGCATGCGATGACGAGGACACTCATATTACCATTGAGTGCCAAGTGATACCGCAAACAACCAAGTTCTAGTATTTAGGATCGTTTGTTCAGAGTGACGAGGAGCTCGATAGTGACGTAACCCATCGCATCCAAGCTGGATGGTGTAAGTGGAGAGACACCACGGGGATATTGTGTGACAAGAGGTTTCCAACTAAATTAAAGGGGAAATTTTATAGGGTTGCAATGAGACCGGCTATGGTATATGGAACAGAGTGTTGGGCCATCAAGAAGACACAAGCGCGTAAGCTGGAGGTAGCAGAGATGAGGATACTACGGTGGATGTGTGGGTACACTAGGTTGGAAAAGATAAGAAATGGGGTTTTTAGGGAAAGATTAAGGTTTGCTATCACTGTTAGAATCGTGGAAGCTATCACTCTGGAGGGAAGGATGAGTAGAGGCAGACCAATAATGATTTGGAATGAGAGGATTAGGCGGGATTTGCTGGACTTTCATCTTTCTGAGGACATGGTCGAGGATAGAAGTTCTTGGAGACGTATGATTAAGGTTAATGACATTTAGGAGGATAGTTTGATTTTGTATTAGATACTCGAATAAGGGGCTTAGCTTTTCATCTTATAGTGACAGCCGCCTGTGTGTGTTATCGTTGCTTTTGTGCTTTTGTAGGTTTAATTGACTCTTATGTTTGGATATGGTTTATGAGCTGGGGGTCTCACTAAAAGTAGTATCTCTATCATCTAGGATAGAGGTAAGACTTGCATACATCTCACCCTCTCTGGACTCTACCAATAGCTTGACTATAGGTGAGATTATACTGGGTTGGGTACGTTTGTTGTTGTTTATTAAACATCTCACTAATTGAGCAGTTTTTTATACAGTAGGTATCTTGAGCGCTGATACTATACCGACCATGACGAACATCAACCATCATTATCAAAACTGCTATTCGTCACTCTCGTCTCAACAAGCGGGCATAACCCACTCGTTGTAAACGATACAATATTTTCATGAGTGGTCATTTTTAATTTAGGATGTACAAAATCTAATCTTTTTTTTTTCTTTTAGTTTTATTTTATTTTGCAATATTTTTTGTTGAGTAGGTGATGTATTTATAATAAGAATCTAATAATAATAAGTTTTTTTTTTAGAATATGAAATTTAGAATATGAAAAGAGGAAGCAGTATATAAATAAAAAAATGTGTAAAATTTATCAGCAATTCAACATATTTGATGATCATATAACTAAAATTATTCTTCAAAACCCACAAGCCATAAAAATATTACATAAAACGACATATTTACGATACTTGGACTACTTGAGTTACCGACTACATAACCCGACCCGATATAACAAACCCGCAAACTTAACCAAGATCTTCAAAACCCTAGCTATATATAACCACAACTGCAACACATATGCGCAGCTTCTCTCTTCACAACTTCCAAACCCTAACACAACCGCAGATCATCAGATTCAATGGTATGTTCATCTCCATTGAAGCTTTCAACGTTTGTTTCGCATAATTACGATCCAGTTTTTTCATGTTTTAATTCGATATCGTCAAATAATCTAACAGTTTTCGTCTTATGTTGAATTTAGGCTCCGAAGAAGGAAAAAGCTCCTCCTCCGTCGTCTAAACCGGCCAAATCTGGCGGTGGAAAGCAGAAGAAGAAGGTCAATTTTTGAAATACTTTATTTGATTGTTAATTTGATTATGTAATTTATTAGTTTTTACTGCATTTTGAGTATGTTATATGTAATTTGGAGATTAGATAGTAGATTAGGGTTCTAATTGAATGCAGTTGCGATCTGAAACTAAATCTCCCTTAATATTAAGAAACACATTTTGATGTATGATGCGAACCGATAACCTTTCAGTTAGGATCATATGTAGTTTTAAACAGTTTATAAACTCTCTGTTGAATTAATTTGTTTATGCATTTTTGTTAGTGTTTACTGCATTTTGAGTATGTTTTATCTAATTTAAAGATTAGATAGCAGATTAGGGTTTAAGTTGAATGTAGTTGTGATCTGAAACTAAATTTGCTTTAATATTACCACATTTTGATGTATGATGCGAATCGAGAATTTTCTAGTTAGGATTATAATCTTTCTTTCTGTACATGTTTGTTTTGTGTAGTTTCTAACAGTTGATATGTTCTCTGTTTAGAGTTAATATTTTTGATTTAGGTTGTTTTTAAATATAAATATAACTAAGATTGTCTGTAATTGGGTTTTCCAGAAGTGGAGCAAAGGAAAGCAAAAGGAGAAGGTGAACAACATGGTTCTATTCGATAAGGCGACGTATGATAAGCTTCTTTCTGAAGCTCCAAAGTTCAAGCTCATCACTCCTTCCATTCTATCGGACAGATTAAGGGTATGGTTTAAGTTGTGTTCTCAAAATATTTTATGCACTTTGTTAAGGTGCTGTTTATTTTCTCAAAATAATCAAAGTTTAGAAACAGTTTAAATGATTGTGTTATGCTAGTATTATACAAACCATAGTTGTTAATAGCGGCTATAGCGATCGCTATAGCGCACTATGTAGCCATGCGACGTAGTGTCGCTATATGGGTCATAGCGACAAATAGCAATGATAGCGATTGTGTTTTTTTGATGTAAATAGCAATTAGATATAGCTATAAATTAGCTGGATTTATAGGTTTTTGTTAAATATACATGTAAAATAGCATATATACAAGGGTATTTTGATGTAAATGTAATATACATATAAAAAATTTCAAAATTCTTTTTCTAGTGTAATCGCTATTTATAAAATAGCCGTCGCTATTCGCTGCGTAGCGTATAGGTGCTTTGTCGCTCTTCGCTATTGACAGCTAGGATACAACAATTGAAGTATTGTGTGACAATAGATGATAGATGATTTGAATCAACATTCAAGAGTAGTTTTGGATTCAATTTGTATGAATTAAGCTATTGTGTCTGTTAGTCTTGTAATTTCTCCTTAGCTTTAAACATCGCATTAATAAGTTAACTTACATCGTTTATATATTATGTTTTAGATCAATGGATCGTTGGCACGAAAGGCGATCAAGGATTTGATGGCAAGAGGTGCAATTAGGATGGTGTCTGCTCATGCTAGTCAACAAATCTACACCAGGGCCACTAATACTTGAGTAGTAGTAGTTTTTTTGAGATGATGGCAAGATTTGATTTTATCATTTTCTGCTTCTAATTTTTGTTTATTGTAAGATCAAGTACTTTTTCTCATGCCATACTTTTGTCATCTTAAAAGGCCTAAAAAGCTATATTTTGATCATGAGAATCATTGTTCAGTTTTATTTTCAGTCATTCTATTCATGTTTTTCTCATTTTTATATTGGTCATCATTTGTTATGTTATAGGTGTTTTTATATTTATTAAACAAGTTATATAGAGGTATGAGTCACACATTGATACAGACAAAATCTGTTAGATGTTTGACATCGTTAGACTAGTCTTTTGTGTTGAGTGAGTTACAAGGAGAAAATCAGCTGTGATCAACGAGGATGTTGGTCCTTTAAGAGGGTCGAATGTTAATGAACTAAAGTCGGTGCAAGGTGTGAGACTTATTCATACCGGCTGAAGTTTATAGATCAAATGGGCGACTAGTTTTTTTGTGATGAGTTCTGTTTGGGCTGTGACAATCCCACACCTCTGTTAACTAGCCTGTGAGTTGCATGCAAAAGCCTTATGGAGGAGTTTGGTAGATCTTTTGGGTTGGAATGTCATGGTTCGAGCATAACTCGTGAGTGTAGTAGTTTACATGGATCGCTTCTACCACTAATCAAGTCATCTAAGAGTAAACGGTATATAAGAAAGATGGAGCGGGGCAGGGGCGATGTGGCAAGGGGTACCGTGTGGGAGCACTGTTTCATGCCCATTATAGGCGTAGAGAGAAGTACATGATTTTGAGAAAAAAAATGTGTACACCTAGCGGGAAAACAGGAGCTGCACCTTGTTTTTTGGGACCGGAGAGCGAGGTGGGGCGCGACGCGACTAGATGTATAGCGTCTACCCTAATGGATGGTTCTAATTACTCATAATTTAACATTTAATATACATCTAAACACAATTCAGTTATTTTAATCTACATTTTGATATCAGTTTCATTGAACATTAAGGTTTTATATCCACATCTTGATGTCATTTTGGAATCGTAATGTCCCAAGACGATGTTATTCTAGACATAACTTAATTTTGAATAAAATTAGTATTTAAATAACAGATGTAAAAACATATTTTCATATTAAAGTTTGGGTGTTTCATATCACATCAATTTGGGTGTTGCTTTCAATACACCAATGTATGCACACCTTGTCACATATCATGTCATACAAATCATATAGGTCAAATAAGTTGTATGGACGAAAAGGTCATACGGGCTGTGTGACTTTTTCATGGTCACGTCCGTCATTTTTTTGTTAGTCAAAATATCACACGAATTGTATGGCTTGGCCCTCATACAACCTATATGACAATTTATCGTTGTATCATACATCTCGTATGATATCATACGATCCAGTTGATCACTTTTCGCCCTATCATACAACCACTATGATCATACGGTCTACATGACATGATTCTGCTCAACCTATAAATTTACCCATTAATTCTTACACAAAATTTTGTTGACCCATGGTCTGATGTAATTATGAAGATTTTCAATAATGATCACAAAATGCACTATGTATACTTTTAAAACTAAGCTTGCTTTGGTTGATAGACTCAATGATCATGATGTTGATGGTTAAAAGTAGCATGATGTGCATCAGGCTGATCACTGTTGGGAACATGAACCGGTATTGGTGTTTAAAGAAAGCATTCGTCAAAGCCTTGGGCAAAGGAGTCGGGTATAAGTTGGATTATGTGCAATTTCATCACAAAGACTGGACCGATATACATGTCAAAGTAGATGGAGCTGTGCTAAATGATTGGATATTTGTCTTTCCGAACTTCAACGAAGACAGCAGGTTAGTTCCTTGAAATTTTGAAAATCATCTAGTACAAGGGTATTTTAGGGCTGTTAGCCACCGACAGCTGCTTTTTTATACTAGTGTTACATGTTGCAATTCTTTTTTAGATTTGTGTATAACTCATGCTTGATTAAGGTAGCAATGCATAATGTTATATTACTTCATGAAAACATATTGATTCGGCATCGGCAACAAGATTTAGTTATATGCTTTGTATTATATGGAGTTTTCGATGATTGAACGCTTAACTTAAACTACGTTTATGTTCAGATGTTGTCTAATTTGACTCCTACTGTGGGACTATGTAGATTGCTGTTGCAAGGGGTCACCCAATTATCGCCACCGAAAATACAAGAAAACACTTAACAGTTGGAGAACTATGTTCCATTTTCCCTCGTATGGAGTTAAATGCGCAAATTAAACTATGACTCCATACAAGGTCACGGGTCAAAATATGTAAATATGTAATACTCATAACTGGTAAGGTAGGCTTAATTCGGTTGCATTTTCACATCATCACCACTTTTTACATTTATTTTTTATAGTTAAAGAAAGGATCTAAAGAGGCCACACCCATTACCATATAATCTAAGAAGCAAAAATTAACATATCATACCAATATTTAGGTAGGCACATCAAAGGGCATAACAACTATAGATAGCATGCCTTTATCTTCTTATTTCATTTTTATATAATGCCATTTGAAACGTTTGTTTTGCTACAACACTTTGACATGATGTAGAGATGATTGTTTGTATAAATAAAAGATAATATAATGCCATTTGGAATGTTCAACGCATATGACAAGCATAACGCGTGTTAGTAACAAGGAGATTACACAAGAATATTGCACCCAACAATATTTCATAAAATGAAGGCATAACATTCTTTGTTACATTACGTGTTCATATAGCATAGCAAATCATCGTATTATACTGAATCAGCAAACTAAAAAAAACCCAATCTACACACACACACACACACACACACACACACACACACACACACACACACACATACATACATACATACACACACACACAACTTGTCTATTAAGTGTTTATATGATAATGCAATCGCCACGCTTACCAAAGATGGCAGGGCCATATGTGGATGAAATGATGTCGAAAAGAGGTTTAAATTGCAAGAGTGCAAACACAATCACTGGTAGATTAGCCAATGAAGACACTAGGCCAAGTACCCACATCTTTCCTTCTCCAAAAACCAGGTAAAGCACGGATGTAAAGGCCATCATCATGAAAATGATTGAGAGGAAGAGGGTAATAAGGGCGATTATCAGTCTCTTTGGTAGTGAGTAGAGAAAATCTTGAACCGCATAGCGTGCAGTGAGTATGCCCAAAAACATCAATATGGAAGAAGCTGACATAAGGAGAGCAAGAGCATCTGCAACTGCAAACACTATAAAGGCTGCCTTATCATTTAATATTGGCTTTCCAGTTTCATCATCGGTTCCACCTGGTACAGTAATCGCAGAGGTAAACACAATGGTAGCAATGAGTGTTGCTACGATGATCCCAGAGTGAGCTCTATCTTTCATCCATTGCTCTCCTTGTTTTGCTAAGTTTTCATGTGATTCAGTAAATATTGTTGCTGGTGTCTTACCAAATATATTCCTCTGCTCTTGATCTTGAGGCCGTGATAGCTCTTCAACCACCTGCTAGTTAGTACTAAAAATGTGAAGAAACAGGTTACAATTATAAAAAATGTGTGCACTATAGTTTTTTCTCTCAACCTTTTCCACGTTATTATGTCTTCATATTTTTCTAGTTTTTATAGGTACTTTCAAGGTAAGGGGTGCATGATACCTTTTCTTGTCTCTTTGCTCCTTTATCTGCTGCTACTATAGTTTAATCACCACTTTATGATAACAGTAATTTACATATGCAAGTATCAACCAAGAGGAATTATAGGAAGTATTTATGGAAGATGTTAAAAATTGACTAACAATCTTGATAGAGGTAATCATGTTGGACTCTCCATAATACTATCATTATTAGTACCTTTTGTGTGGCTTGTGATACTTTTTTCTTGCCTCTTTGATCTTTTATGCGCTATGACTATACCACTTTTTGTATAGTTGATGTCTCGATTCCCCTATTAATAAGGTACGTTTGTTTTGTTTGTTTGTTTGTAAGATTGCGCGTTAGAAAAAAAAAAAAACCATTTTAATGGATGCTGAAATTAACAATTTACCATGCGTAGCAAAAGATCATTTAAACTTTAGAGAAGTGAGTTATAAATTTATCCTAGACATGATAAACTTAAACGTTTACCTTGAACCATTCTAGCTCACGTTGCATTTGAAGAGCTGCACCAGGAGCACATGATCTGAGATGGAGACTAGCTTGATCCGCAGTTCCTCCAACCAAACTCGCAACTAAGTGCAAAGCAGTGTTATAAGATGCATCGCGTTGTGCCAACAAAAGATGATGTGGTGTTGTAATCTGGTATATGAGATTGAAGACGTCGGCCTTACGATTAGCTATTGCAATTTGGAACACACCATGTTTGTTCTGATTCACTAGAAAAAGTGCATTTGGGAAGGAGACTAATATCTCTTCAACAACCTCAACATTCCCCATAGTTGCCGCTGCATCTAACGGACTTCCGATAAGATCTCTTACCCTTTTATCATCCAGTTTCGCTATTTCAGAGCAAATGAATTTAAGGAGTTGAAGAGCTTGGGCATGCATCACTTTTTTCTCTTGAATCTTCTTGATCTCCGGTACTGCATTTCGTAAACCATTATGTTCCTTTGATCAAAGTATCTATTTAATATCATTGTTTATTAGATGAAATTAGCTAAAAGTAGAAACACTCGCACAAAACATTTATTAAACTCTTGTGTTGTTGGTGTGGTAGTTTTTATGTCGTTGGATGCTACTTTCTTTGCTGATGATCTTGTCTGTCTTTTCCTTGTTTTCGTTTGTTCATCTAGAAGCTATTTTATAATGGTGGTCATCATTTGAGGTTTGTTTTACAAATATGAATCAACAATATACACATGATGCAATGCAATGACAAGTAGCTGAAGTTACCAAATTTGGCAGCCAGTCGCCAAAACACTGAGCTCCAATCTGTCTTTCTCTGTGAGCCTGGACAAAGGATATGAATGTACAATGTTCGGATGTCACATAATCGAAAGATTGCATGACACTAGATCGACAAGGAGCATAAATAGTATGTATATAAAGTTATGAACTCTAAATATAAGAAATCACCAACACTCTACACTCAAATAGGCCTTTGCAGCATCAGGGAAAATAGTTTTACATACCTTCGTCAACTTCCTCCACAGGATTCTCGATGTCATAAGTACCTTTAAAATAGTCAACAGGCATTTCCAGCTCACTAGGTAGATCTACATTACATTTGAAAGCCAAAATGTTAATATGTTTGCCTAAAAATAGTTACCGACAATTATGAAGTGTGAACACCTGACTATTATCAAATTCTACAGCTAATTTTCCAAACTTTAATTAACACCTAATAAATTAATCAGTTTATACTTACAGGAGTAGATCTTGCGTTGCCAGACGTTGAAATTGGCACCACTATGAAACGCAGAATGCCTGTAAGTTAGTGTTTCTAAAGGTGAAACCTCAATGACTGCCAGTGCAGGAAAGCGTTGAAGCAAAGATAGACATATATCTACAAGGTTGGGTTATAACTTCAGTAAATTTGTGCAGTATTTTCATTTTCCACCTAATAGTAGTGTGATCTCAAGGAACACTTATATTATACAAAGAACTTACCATAGAATCCCCCCGATATGAGTGCATGCACAAGTGTCAACCTTTTAAATTCGTCAAGATATGCTTCAATATTCGGTTCCATTAAGAAGTAGCAAACAGACTCTCTTTGATCGGCATATGCAGCAAAGTGAAGAGGCAGGTGATTATAAATATCACAGATGTGAAGAAGATCATGATTCTTCTTCACCATCATTTTCAGTGCCTCGACATTCCCAACAGCTGCAGCGCCAAAAATAGCCGTCCGACCAAAGCTGTCCTGCATAGCCAAATCTTGTGGCGACATCAAGCTTATAAGTTTCCTCACAATGTCATTGTTATTTTTCTTGTGAGATGCAACTATCAATGCTGTTTCAGAGGCTTCTGTGATGATAGCGCTCACCGCAGTTGGATCTTTATCCAATATATCTTGTAAACTTTTCATATCGCCTCCAACAGCAGCCCTGTATAGTGGTAAATACCGAGTATAGTTCTGCCCTTCTGCTGCTTGGTTTGAGTTTGAGACTGTGTATATAGTTTACGGTTAAACTCTTAAACTTCATTTAAGACATCTAAATTAATTTAGAAACAACAAAGAACACTTTTGGGTTTTAACATGTGTTT
>CM060369.1:29514505-29598105 GCA_030545235.1 Helianthus tuberosus | reverse complement strand
AAAAAAGTTAAAGTAGAAGAGGCTGATGATAGTGAAGATTTGGATGAGAAATTAGATTATAATTTTTAATTTTTTTTTCATTTTCTATTGTTTGTTATCTAATTCTCTATTGTTTATTATCTAATTCTCTACTAATTTAAAAAAAATTGAGTATAAAACGCCAAAAACTACAAACACCAAAACGCCTGATAGTGTGAAAAACTGTGAGAATGAATGCTAGCAAAGCACGATGTTGCTATATAAAACGCCAAAAAACGCAAACAAAGTATTACTGGAAAAATCAACATTAATTGACAGATGACAATTAAAAGAAACAGTAACTGCTAAAACAGTAAAATGAAGAGACGGTATCATTATTGTCAAACATTTATTTACATTAAAAGCCACTACATGGAAAATTGAAATTTATTTATCTTTTCAAAACGCCATAATTGTCTGTCACATTATAGGCCTGTATCCTACATGGCAAAACACTTGATATAATAAAATCAAGAAAATTACTGATGTTTTTTACATTAAAGGCCTGCATCCTGATCTAAAAAAACAATAAAAACGCCAAAACAATACTTAAAACGCCAAAATATTTACTATGATCCTGATCTAAAAACAATAAAAACGCCGCGTATTTTTTAAACGCCAAAAAAATGGAAAGATGAAGTGACACGCGTTTAAAAAAAGAAATATGAAAGGACAAAAAAGCCCCTCCACCCTTCTCTAAGCGGCATGACACGTGTTGGGCCAGGATACGTTCTCACACTTTTGAGCGTTTTCTCCCGAACCCGTTTCTATATATATATATATAGTGGAAGGTTCAAATGAGAACAATTTTTTTGTAAGAAGAAAAAAGAATAAGTTTCAACCAATAAGAATACTTCATTTTACTTCATTTAATATTTGCATTTAATTTTAACATAAGGGTATATTAGTAAACTTACAAAAATCATTAATTTGTATTATTTCCCTTTAATAACTAACTAAATTAAATTTGTAACTCCTTTTCAAAATATATACTTTTTCCAAATTAAAAAACCAACTTAATTTAAAGTGTAGAATAAATTACTAGTTATGTAGGATAAATTACGAGTTGTGTAGGATATATTTCGAGGTGTGTAGGATAAATTTCAACTGTGTAGGATAATATTCTATAATGTGTAGGGTATATGTAGGAAAATTTTGATATGTGTAGGTTTTGTAGACTATATGTAGGATAATTAATGATTAGTTGACTAATTAATTAAAGAGTTAAAAATTAATGATATGAGTTATACATGAAATAGTATTTTACTAATATGCCCTTTCTTCTTTTTCTTCTCACATTAAATTTCTTCTCAAATGAACCTTTCCCTATATATATATATATATAGGGAGCCGCTAAAATAGAAACCACCTCCAGTTGTAAGAACCGCGAGAACCACTCTCAACCAGTCAAAATAAATGGTAGTTTGGTCTTTTCCTTCAAATGTCTAATCTTTCCTCTCTCTCTTCATTAAAGTCATCTGACTTTATTAATAACTCTCATCTATCATCAACCCCAATCTATCATCTCTCTCTCCAAAACCCATCTCACTCTCCTGCTTCATCTCCAACCAACGAGACAATACACCCCCACCATATTCATCTTCTCCAAATGCCCCCATCCCACCTAATCTACAACCGCACGCCGTACCCTTGTACCCCCTCCTTCTCCGGGCGATAAGACCAGGTGTTCACCACCATCTGACCACCACCGACACTAGTTGTTTTACCACCATCTGAAAAACGGGTGAAGGGGGTGTCGCAACCGGTGACGGCCGGAGATACTTACATATCTTTTCTCACTTCATTCGAGGAGAGGGAAAGAGGACGGAAGCGGTGGCCGGTGGGACTGAACGGCTGTGGTAATGGTGGTGGGACTGAACGGCTGAGAAAAGAGAAAGAGGACGGACGGCGGCGGCGGCGGTGGCGCGGCAAGGATGGGGTGAAGGGGGTGGGTGAATCTGGTGCTTTTTGTTTCTGTTGATTCCGTTGAATCTGGGTTTGAATCTTTTGTGGTTTTGACTTTCTTGATGGTTTGTTGGTAAGTGTTTTTGTTGGGTTTGAATCTGTTTGAATATGTTGTTGGGTTTGAATCTGCGTTTTTGTTGGGTTTGAATCTTGTGGTTTGAATCTGGTGTTTTTTTAATATGTTGAATCTTTGAATCTGTTTGAATATGTTTGAATGATGTTCATGGTGGTTTTTGGATGTTTAAATCGGTTGGACTATGTGGGTTTTGATCCGTTTTGGATTGGGGCGGTGATGATGCAAAAAAAAAAAAAAAAAAAACCGTATATTTTGATGACGATGGCGCGGAAAGGTTGGTGGAGGGTAGGTTTTTGAACCTGCAACCCCACTTTTGCAGCCTCTGATTATCGGAAAATCTGAGCCAAAACATCGTTTTTTTTCAAGAATCCACTCGTTCTTTTGATTTTTGTTTGTTGATTTTTATTTTTTTTAAGGCGTCGATGATGATAGCAATCTATCTGAGACACCTACCGAGTAACGATTTTCTGGGTGCGTTCGTTTTATGTAAAAAACTTTTAACGTAAACCGTAAACTTTTTAACGTAAAACGTAAAAAGTTTTACGTAAAACGTAAAGCGTAAAACGGTAAAAGTTTTACGTAAAACGTAAAATTTTTAACGTAAAACATAAAATTTTAACGTAAAAAGTAAAAATTTTACGTAAAAAGCAAAACGTAAAACGTAAAAAAAATTTATGTAACCTGTAAAACGTACAACGTAAAACGTTAAACATAAATGTAAAACGTAAAATGGCGCGTAAAAAACGGAACGTAAAAAACGCCGCGGTACAAACGGCGCGTAAAAACCGGGCAAAAAAACAGCGCGTAAAAACACGGTCGCAAAAACGGCGCGAAAAAAACGGGGCGTAAAACGGGTCCTAAAAATGGCGCGTAAAAACAGGTTGTAAAATAACGCGCGTAAAATTTTTTTATCAAAAAATCTGATTTTAAATTGTTGTTTAATAAATAAAATCTGATTTAGGAAAAAAAACAATTAATGCAAATAGCCTATTTGATTAATATATTAAAGACATAGTAGGACAAAAAGAATTTAATATTACTTTTAACTACTTTTAATTTCATCCTTACATTTTGAAGATGTAATGGCCAGAAAGTGGTTCCCGCGGTTCTTACAACTGGAGGTGGTTTTCATTTTAGCGGTCCCCTATAAATATATATATATATATATACCGTGATACACGTATTATATTCTTCATTTTGAAGTAATTTTAGTTTTTTTTTGCACATAATGCCTTCTCGTTATGAATACTATATTGCATTAAATGTTTTTGTAAGAAGCTTTTTAGTTGTGAAAATATTAATAATAATTAATAAATGCGTATAATAAATTATGAGTAAATTACAAGTTTTGTCCTTTATGTATGTCCCAAATTGCAGGCGCTGTCCTTTAAACCAAAACTTGACAGGCGGTGTCCTTTGTGTTTTCAAAATCTTGCACGTTTAGTCATTTAGGCCAAACTTAGTTAGATTTTTAAGTTAAATCTGGTATCAAGGGGCTATTTTGTAAACAAAATTTATTCAGGGACTAAATTGTACAAAACTTAATATTATTATTATTATTATTATTATTATTAATATTATTGAGTAAATTACTAACCACCATCACCACCACCCTTCATCACCATCACCATCACCACCACCCTCCACCGCCACCACCACCACCACTACCGCCACCATCAAACACACCTTAAACGGAATCATATAACGGAAAAGAGAGCAAAAACGAACCTGATTTGCAAACATATCCGGCATCGATTCTCCACCACCATCATCACCAAACATATCAAAGAGAATAGTAGCAACCAGAGAACATCAAAGAGAATAGCATAATATGTTACCGAGAAAAATTTAAAAAGTAGAAAATAATGAACAATGATATTTAACACAGAAGTTTATATAGGAAGATGAAGGAACAAACAACACTTACCCGTCTCCATCAAACCTGCAAACAAACAAAAGAACCAATGTAAAACAAATCACCCCTTCACCACCATCACCAAACATCGATTCACCACCATCACCAAACATATCCACCTGCATCGATTCACCGCCATCACCAAACATATCCGGCATCGATTCTCCGACCACCCACCTGCCACCCACTGACCAAAAATCAAAAACCCCTAAAAATCCCCAAAATTAAACAAATAAAAAACCCCCAAAAACAAAAATATCAAAAACCCTAAAAAAACAATTCCGGCATCGATTCTCCGACCACCACCACCACGTCGCACCTAACCCACCAACAAAACCACCCTTTCACCCACCGCACCTAACCCGCCATCACACCCACCGCACCTAACCCGCCATCACACCCACCACACCTAAACACCACCTGCAATAGCACCATCACAGGTGGCACGGATTTTTCAAGAGTAGAGGCATGGAACGAGGGTTGACTTGCAGTTGGGTGACTTTTATTAGCTTCAAGGGACTGCAGCAGAGGGAACTCCATGAGTGCGCTAGAGAGAGAGAAGAGAGTGAGAGGAGAGAGAACTTTGAGATTAAAATGAGAAAAAAAGGAAGTTTATATATTTTTTATTTTTAAGTTTTGTACAATTTAGTCCCTGAATAAATTTTTTTTACAAAATAGCCCCTTGATACCAGATTTAACTAAAAAATCTAACTAAGTTTGGCCTAAAGGACAAAACGTGCAAGATTTTGAAAACACAAAGGACACCGCCTGTCAAGTTTTGGTTTAAAGGACAGCGCCTGCAATTTGGGACATACATAAAGGACAAAACTTGTAATTTACTCATAAATTAATTTGTTTAAATTGTACATTGTGTTATATATCTTTAAGCATGTTGCTATTGCTTGTTGGCTTTCGTTGTAGTCGTAATCCAATGGCATTTCAATTATGCTTGGTCCTCGAGTACAAACCACACCAGACAACACGATTCTCTTAGTTTGAACAATTGTATATTTGCATACTGCACTACTAACTACCCAAAGAAAAAAAAACAGCTTGCCTGCTCTCCATAAAAATATAGCCTCATCATAAACCACATTTAACAAACACAACCAAAAATATGGATTATCTAAGTAAGGATATTAAAATAAATTATTCAAAGAAATAATAAGATGAAAAGGTGAATGAGAAATTGAAAAAAAATATAATTTATGAAAAGAATTAGTTATGAAAAAATCAGTGGTATGTATAATGGGTATGTATTCAAAATTCAAGTTGTGGAAATTCTATAAATCCTAAGAATAATTAGGATTGTTTCCTAATGTAGTTTTTAAAAAATTAGAAAATGTAAGGTTTAATTGTATTTATTTAAAACTTTAAGGGAGAAGTACAACCAGTAAATATAGAAAAAAAGGAAGTGCATTAGCAGTTTAGCACCCGCTAAGAAAAATGTTGTCTTTTTTATTTCACGCATCTATTGACAGATCGTGGAGGCCGGAGGGGATCAAACTTCGGTCATTCTCATGGGTGTTTAATAAGGATAAACTGGTGGTGGTTGCTTGGGATAATTGATGTTGCTTGCCGTATCGTCTAAATGTGAAATCATAGTTGGTGTGCTCTATTTTATACATTACCAAAAATGGATTATACATTACTAAAAGGGAAAATCACGAAAATAGCCAAGTCAACGCCGTTTTTTCCAAATTAGCCAACTGACACCTCTCCACGAGCCGGTACCGTTCACTGACACGGCTTAAGGAGTTCTTTCAATGCAAACCAATTGGAACACGACACGTGTCCGACAAACTTCTGAAATGGCTTGCTGAAACGGCTCCGATCAGATGAACCGGCTCGAAACATATACTGAAACGGCTCCAATCAGATGAACCGGCTTGGGTCACCTCAGACGTCTCGAACAGTGCCTGTGACGGCTTGAGCACTTGCCGGAAACGGCTCGGCTTGAGCACCACCGTAAACCGCCGGAAACAGCTCGGCTTGAGCACCACCGTAAACCATCTTGGTGGTGATTTTCATGCTGAACGACGATAAAGACTTGCACTTCGATTTGCACATATGCTTCAAGGAGGTGAGGGTTGTGGTGGGTGGAGGGTGGTGGTGCTCAGTGAGGGTGGTGGTTGGTTGCAAGGTGGTGGTGCTCGGTGAGGGTGGTGGGAGGTTGCAGGGTGGTGGTGGGAGGTGAGGGTGGTGGCGGTGCTCGCCTGCTCGGTGAAGAAGATGAAGATAGGGAGTAGTAGGGTGGGATTGTGGGAGTGGTGAAGAAATAAGGAGATGAGGGAGAGAGAAAGAGGACTGTGGGAGTGGTGAAGACAGGGAGCAGTAGGTGAGTAGTGTGCAATAGAAGTCTTGCAGAAGAAAAGGTGACAGGTGCGCAGTTAACACTAACACGTGTCAAAAGATGACTGGTGTTTGAGGAAAGTTCTTAACTTATGTTTTGAGCCGTGTCAGAATTCGTGTAAAGGCTTGGGGAGCCGTTTCAGTTGGCCATTTTGGAAAAAACGGCGTTGACTTGGCTATTTTCGTGATTTTTACTAAAATTGGATGGGCATGAACTCTAGTACAACATTTTTGTTTTTATAATTTTAATTAAATTTTATTATCATAATTATTGTTGACCATATTTTGTTTTTCGCTTATTCTGAGTGTGTCATTGTGACATGCGTTTTTTTATCTACATATAGATACATTTTTTACTCAAAACCAAGTTATAACTAGTAATGTACAAGTTATCGGAGTATAAACATACATGTCATCAAAGTTGCCTCAAGGTTTAGTTTGTTTTAATCATCATTTTTGTTATTCTACTAATATAATATAATGAATCATAATATTTCGAATATATCGTTGTAGTGTAATCTGCTTATTATTATCTACGGTTCAATAAAAGTTCAACATTCAAACACTTCAAACATAGCTCATTTTTTGGTTCTTTACGATGACGAACCAAACTGATCCTATCCATACAACACTGGTACTGTATTCCTTTTTTACGGTTTTCTCGATGTGGCGGTATGTTCACCTTTTGTGTTATTTTAATAATAAAATATAATGCATTATCAAATTCCGGATATACCGTTGCAACGTGCTTATTTTTATCAAATGATTCGATAAAAGTTCAATGTCGCACGTGTCAAATATAGTTGATTTTTTTCGTATTTTGTTGTGATGAACTGGACCAATACCGTCTGTACAATACCAGTTCGTATTCCTTTTATGATTTTCTCGACATAGGGGTATACATTTCGTTGAAAACTAAAGTTGTATTCACAATAAAGCATTTTTTGCACTGTATGGTATCGGGAGTGTCGTTACTTTGGTACGATAACAGTACCATGATGAATGAACTGATATCAACCGAATGTTGCAACTGATACTGGTATTTGTTTTTTTGGCATCCTCTATGACCTCTCTTTCTATATCGAGTGTCGGCATCATACAAATACGGTAACAAACCGAACCGAAACTAACTGAAAGTTCGTTAAAATTTTCATTTTTTTTGGTTTTATATCCCACACACCCTTGTCACGTAAAACACATGTTGGGCTTTTGATGTTTTTTTTCTTTGGATTGCTATAACGAGTGCCCGTACCATGGATGTTGGCGGAATTCCAATATCATAAGTTCATGACAAGGCAGACCGATACCGACCGATGAACCAACAATATTCTTGGCTTTTAAAGGCACACAAAACGAGCTATAAAAACGCTTCAGGGGCTGAGGCGGCAGAAAACTTAGCTAGAAAATGTTTTTGCCTATAAAAGGCGCGGAAGACTGGGCTATAAAATGTGAGGTCCCATATGCTTCTGAGTCGGAATAAGTCAAGCGCGGGTCTTTAGGAGGCTAATATGTAAAAACAACTAAAGGGACGAAGAAATATAAACGGTTTACTTGATATAAAAGTTGATATGCAAGACATATGAGAGCATATATCCTCTAAAAGTATATAAAGCTTATTTGGTAGTAGGTCCAATGCCTCACATGTGCTCGCCTCAGCTTTTAAAATCTAAATGCCGTAAAATGCTACGTTCTTTTTTAAACCAAGGATGGATTCGTCTTTCGATTATGCAGAAAATTAACACATAATGCATATACAATAACAGCAACGTGATTTATACACCAAAAAACAATAGAAAACGATGTATGAAGGTTCTTTCTTGAATCCAAAAGAAAGAAACAACAAACACTAGATCCTAACAGCCTTTCAACATTTGAATCCCCTACAAGCCATGAGCCAGACAATGATGATGAAAACAGCAATGGCTCCACCAACCATCAGCTTCATCTGAAGATTCTGCAGCCACATCTTCCTTCTTAGTTGTCTTCCCTGCCTTTGAAAGCTGTCAGCCTGCATTCAACAGATTCCACAACCAGTAAACCAACGACCTTCCATTAATTGACCATTGGACTTAGTGTTGTGAAAATAAGCAGGGCGCTATCCCAGTGCCAAATCAGCAGCTTGGGCGCTGCACACCAAAATAGTTTGGGCTTGAAAGGGTGCTGCCCCTTGAGGCGTGGCCATCTTCACGAACGCGAGGGCGAATTATGTTGCAATTTCTTTTCTTCTTTTTTTAAATAGAGTAAAATGCCATTTCGTCCCTGAGGTTTGACCAGTTTTGCAACTTTGTTCAAAAGGTTTGTTTTTCTGCATCTAGATCCAAAAGTTTAAATCTTTGCCCACTTCATCTAGCTCGTTAACTCCATCCATTTTTCTCCATTAAGTCAAGGGTATTTTTGTCTTCTTTGTTAATTTAAAGGGCATTTCAGTCTTTTTCACTTTATGTACAAGCATTTAGCATAATGTACAAGTATTCAAAATACCCTTACTAAACAAAAAACAAAAACAAGTAGGTAAAAAGACGGAAATACCCCTATCTTAACGGAGAAAAATGAATGGAGTTAACGAGCTGGATGAAAATTGCAAGATTTCAAACCTTTTGGATCCAGATGCGGCAAAACAAACCTTTGGACAAAAGTCGCAAAACTGGCCAAACCTCAGGGACGATAATTGGCATTTTACTCTTTTAAATTTTATTTAACCTTTAAGCCAATCATTTACCTCACTATTTATTCTTCCAATTTTTTATTAGAGTAAAATGCCTGGGTAGTCCCTATGGTTTTGTAAAATAACACCTATAGTCCCCAACTTCTAGAACTTACACCGGTGCTCCCTGTGGTTTGACATTTTATTACTCGGATAGTCCCTGGAGTGGATGTCCGTTAGTTTTCTCCGTTAAGTCTATCTGAAATTACTTATTTATCCCTCCCCTTAAAACAAATATGGATTATTAAAGGTGTGGGGCAACCTTATTTACCCCTCCCTTGTAAACAACCGGCCACCATCACCATAGCCACCCACCCCCACCCCCACCATCACCATAGCCAGTAACCAACATCAGAACATGAATGATTGCTTTCTCCGTACTCATATACATCATCAAAGACTTCCCTTCTCCAATAAAAACAATCTTCTTCTCCATACCCAAAATCAACACAGTCCCTCCAACGGATAGTTGTTAACAGCGGTTATAGCGAACGCTATAGCGCGCTATGTAGCGTTGCGACCAAGGGTCGCTATATGGGTCTTAGCGACGAATAGCGAAGTTAGCGACAGTTAGGGGTTTTTTTTTTTTTTTTTTTTGTTAAGGTTTTCACGTTTGGGCCATTTTTTTAATTAAAAAAACTGCATAATCTGCTTAAAAAAACAGAAGGTTAAATTGTGCAAAAACCACGTGGTTTCGGAGCTGCATTCGTGTCCGCAGGATGCGGGCACGCACGAGTTCAATTAAATTCCAGTTTAGAAATTCATTTTTTGTTCAAGACTCCACCTGATAATTTCTAAATACCCACCATGGGGTTTGACCGGAATAAAGTTCCATGAGAGAACTTTGATTGTTTGGCCAATGATTCGAAGATTAAAGTCGAGAATGTCGCACCAAACGGTGGCAGAGTGATCGGAGAAGTGGAGGCAACTGGAATTGGAGCAAGAGGGCGGGATGGTTAGGGTTAGGGTTCCGATTAGTGATGATGGGTGGTTGAAAGGTTTAAGAATTTTGGGATGATTGGGGGTTTGTGGATGGGAGGGTGGAGAGGTGGCTGGTGGTGGTGGTTTTGGATGGTGGCGTTGTTTACAGTGGTGGATTGGTGGTGTTTGGTACTTTGGTAGTTGTGGTGTGGTATGGTGGTGGTGACCGGTGGTTTGATGGTGGCATGATGGTGGTAGTGGTGGTTTTGAAGAGAGATGCACAGAAATAGAAAGGGAGGTCGGGTGGGGGTGGGGTGTTATATATTATATTTAATAATTAACAATTAATTGTGGGCCCAATTGATATTTTAAATTACTAATTAGTTTTTACTTATATTTTAATAAAAGCAAGGGGTAATTTTGTCATTTTACATGGATTTAACAGAGAAAACTAACAGACATCCACTCCAGGGACTATCCGAGTAACAAACTGTCAAACCACAGGGAGCACCGGTGTAATTTCCAAAAGTTGGGGACTATAGGTGTTATTTTACAAAACCACAAGGAGCATCCGAGCATTTTACTCTTTTTATTAACACACCTTAAGTAAAAGGTAAAATGTGAAACCCCCGTGCCTAGGCGACACCTTTTTTTTCACATTTCACCCCACCACAACACAATTTTACGAGAAAATAAGGATAAAACCTGTACCTGGAACTGAAGGTTTTCTGTCTTGTCAACCAATAATTCAATCTTCTCCCCACGATCCAAAACCTGTATTACAAAAGCAAATAAGATTCATCTTATTTATGAACATGTTATGAGAAATGACTCCGTTAGACACGCCAAACGTGTCTCTGTCCCAATAGAATTACAGCATTTTTAAAAGCTTTAACTTCTACCCGTTTTTTATAAGTGGGTCAGATTGTTTGTGTTTAATCTCAAAACGGGTCACATAAAAACTTAGCTAAAAGAGAAACAGTCAAATGGGTTGAAACTTGAAAGTGGCCCCAAAGTCTATTTTTGATTCATACAGCCACAATCATTTATTCAAAGATTTAGATTGTTGTGTAAATACTATTGTTTCTGTAATCATAAGTCATAGCTACACATCAGTTATTAATAAAAATATACAATGGGTGCGGGTCAACCCAGCCCATCCTGCATAAGAAGTCACTTGTTTTTTACCAAGATAAACGTATCTTTTTCCCCTTAAATGCCCATCTATAATAAATACTTTGGACTAAGTAGAGCCTTTGGCTCTATGCACTCATTATGGACACTCAACAACAGTAATGCAAATTTTAGATTTCAAAATATCATTATAATTGTTTGGAAATGCATGGCCTTCTGGCTTCTTTGTTGCTTATTAAGTAAAAAAACAAGTATTACATTGTGCAGAAGATCAATGGTTAAGAGATCTGACAATGCAGTGATGCATTAAATGACATAAATTATTTGTGTGAAGTTAATGAGAAGACAACTTTCATTAAATGTGATGTGCCGATTCTCCTTTTGCTCCCTCAATATACGAGTTCTAAATTGGTTATACGCAAGTTTGGTTACCAGAAGTAACTGCATGTTTCTCTAATCATGTTTTCCAATATTATATTCACCCCCAAATTGACTAACACTAAATCCTATCCAACAATCCAAAACACCAAAAAAAAAAAAAATTCTATGAGTAACTGAATTGCAAACTTAAGATATTCTTTGTGTGCAACAATTCTATTGAGCAAATACGGTCAAAAGCTCTTAAATTTCAATAATCACGAGTGGTGCACCCTTTAGAAGGTTCAAAACTTGTACAAAAAGTATAACTATTAAAAAAATTCCCAAGTATAACTATTAAAATTTTTCCTAAAATAGCCGATGTGTAACACACAATCTTAATATGCTGAAAAATAATCCACTTATTGAACTACGATACATTTTCAGGGGGGACCGAAATGTCTTGGTTCTAAAAGAATACAGTATCTTAGCACAATAAAAAAAAACATTTCTCATTACATGTAAGCGTTGTTTTCTTCTGTCATTGATGTTGATTCACTTACACTACACGCATATATTTATATTTACTTACTTATACAAGTCACATAAAAGAAGAAAAACATTTACCTTCTCAATGTTGTCCATCATAATCCCTTTAACCTCTGTAATTTGAGCCTTCAGTTTAGACAGCTTGCTCATTTCATCTGGATGGTTTAAACAATACTCCATGTGCTCCTTTATCTTTGGCCTATTATTAATCAAAAAAAAAAAAAAAAAAAAAAATACAACAAAAACTTAATAATACTACTGCAAAACAACCCAAAATAAGTTAATAAGATGTGAGATATCGCACCCGAATTCCCTATCAAGATTATAAGCAATACTAAACCGATCTTCAAACAAATCATCATCACTGTCATCAGCAAGCGGGTGATCACTTCCAATACTTGCTCCATAACGTTTCTTGAAATCGTCTCTCACTCTCTCCAGAAACACAAACGGCACACTCCTCCCAACAGATTCATCCGCAACAACAAGAAAAACTACATCAAATGTACAACAAAATCACTCATCTTACTAACACAAAACCAACAGAAACAGTCGAACAAACAAACAATTATCATAAACAATCAAGTTCGTAATTACCAAAGCCGCTATCAAGCAAGAAGTTGAAGGTGTATCCGTCACACGAATACGTGTATTTCGTGCTACCAGACGGCAGCTTCTGTAAGCACTGAACAGCAACCGTACTCACATTCCCAGAGTACGCTGTATGTTCGGCCAATACAATGGTTCCTTTAGCAACGAAGCTGTAAATCAAACCCTTCTGACTCATTTTTAGGTCTCCAAATACTTAAATCAACCGTTTGTCACAATAATCCTGACAAAAATATACAAAAAAAAACCCGTGTTAGGATCAAATACACATAAATTTAACGTGTTAAGCATACAAATAACTAGAGTAATTATAGTTCATTTGTTGTAGTGTAATTACTCTTGTTCAAAATTGTAGAATACTAATAATTCCTCTAGTTATTTATACGTTTAGTAGGTTAATTTCATTCGTACCGCATCCGTGTTAGGATCAAATACGAATAGATTTAACGCGCTAAGCATACAAATAACTTGAGTAATTATTAGTACTCTAGTTAATTTGTTGTAGTTAACTAATTACTCTAGTTATTTGCAAGTTTAGTAGGTTAATTTCATTTGTAACACAAGCAAAAAAAAACACAAAATTCATCTCACTCTGCAGTTAACGAGCATACGATAATACGACATCGTTTTGATCGTGATCAGATGATCCACAAATTTCGAAACAAAAAAAAAGTCTATACGTATCATATGAGAGATAACTAAACCCTAAACGAGATAATTAACTGTAAAAATCTAGAATTGGAACTGTAAGATGCAACGAATCAATAGATTTACCTAATTGTATCAAGTAGATCAAATAGACTGATGAAAAACTAAACTTATGTGCGATAAATTTGTTGAATTAGCGAGATGAAGAAGAGAAAGTGATACCTGAAATTGAATTAGGGCTTCTTGATCGTTTCGTGTGATTTGGTTTTGCTTCTTACGGAACGAGTGGGAGTCTGGCGGAGAATGAATTCCTGTGAAGTTTTTATTTTTACGCGACATAGATGATGAGTTTTTCAGTTTTGATCCTTCGAGAGTTGAAGTTTTGTCATTTTGAACCCCAACTCATGAAACTTTGGATCTTTAGAATGATTATGTCTAACATATGGCCTTGTTTTGAGATAATAATGTTTGAATGATTATGTTTATGCTTCTTATGTGAGTTATGTCTAACATGTGCCTTTATTTTGAGACAATTACAATTATGTTTATAACTATTATGTAGGGATGAGCATATGATACTTGGTATTGGTATCGGTAACGAATTTTCCGTGTCGATTTTTTTTCCAGCATTGAATCGGTACCCACTTTTTGGCGTTACTGGTACCGGTATTTTACTGAATTTTACCCTTAAATACTAGTATTGTACCGGTACCGTATCAAACATTTTCGGTACCGGTACCAGTACCCATATTTGGCGAAATTCGGTATTGGTATTTTCGGTACCGGTACCGAGCTCATCCCTATTGTTATGTCAAATGCTTAACAAGGTGATTATGTCTAAAGTTTAGGATTAAAAATGTTGGTTTTTTATTTTTTAATTATATATGTTTGTGAGAAATTCAATGTAATGTATACCTTGATTAATGAAGCTTTTAAGACTACATGTTGTTAGTTAACTAAATCTCAGGTCACATCAGCGTCACGTGGGCTCAACCCATTCACTAACTAACCGATTTGCTAATGTGTGGTGGGTTAACTAAAATTAAATACAACAAAAAAGTTTGATGGGTTGTTATGGGGTGGACCCTACTTACATTCAACCACTTTGCTTATTTCTTCTTTTGAGGATCGACAGTGTTAGTTCTATATCGAATTTCAAGCGTCTATGAATTAGTTCCAAGAAAGTGGTCGTTCACGTCAGGAATCAAGGTTGTTGATGAAGAAAAAGGACATGTAAGCCATAAAGTGGCTGCCAACGACTCCGATGCAGTTGGAGGAAGAGCTGCTATTGAATTTCTTGGAGTTCGTTTTGAAACGGGCGCCATCAGCTTACGTGTAAGGTAGGGCGCCATCAGCTTACGTGCAAGGTATGGCGCCATCAGCTTACGTGGAAGGTAGGGCGCCATCCATTAACGCCCGCAACGGGCGTTATGAATGCAATTTGCCCAACCCAACTGATGCAGCCCAGTTCAGTGTTAGTGACAGCCCCACATGTTTGGGAAGGACCAACGTAGGTTATAAAACACGATGAGAGTAGGGAATAAAAAAAGAGGAATATTGTTAGAAGTTGGTTCCCATCTCTCTTTCTGGAATTTGTTTTCTATCTCCTTCTTTGTTATTGTTTTGATTTCTCATTGTAATCTTTCAATTGAAACAATCGAATCACAATAGTTGCTTCTCAGTTGATTATAACTTCGTTGTGTTTAATTGAGTACACAAAATGGGCGGTCCAAGTATTCTCCTTGCCCGTACCGTATAATTTCCAAATTGCTAACTCTTGTCCAAGGACAATTGAATAGCAAACAAGTCAACCAATCCTAATTAATGTGCTTCTTTTAGCAAAGTCCATAACTAATTAACCTATTGACCAGTTTCATAGTTTCATAAAGTACATCACATGTTAACTCCAAGTGTTTTGATTCAACTATGAGTTTTATTAGTTATAATTTCAACCCAAATCATCATTTTAGTCATGTTAAACACCTAATGGCGGATTTAAGATTTATTAGTTAAAATTTCTTTCAAAATCTACTAAAAAAGCTAGTCACATCCAATGTAAACTTTAAGTTTCATACACATGTATAGAATACAATCGATCGTTCGAGACCATCTTTTCTCATTTCCACAAAATTGTCATATACGATCACTTTTATTAAAGTACTCATTTAAAAGCGCCAACTCAATTTCAGTGGTGATTAAATAATTTTACATCAATTAGTGATAGTTATAATATAATTTTACATAAATCCTTAGTTTATTGGTAAAACTATAAGCTAATTATTTGTAACAGTTTTTAATAATCATATATCACGATCATAATCTATACGAAAAATTAACAATGGAATTGAAGATGAAATCCCACAGTTTGTTATTATTCTTGAATGTGATATTATCCCAGAACTTCCAAATAACCCACCATGCTGACATGACAATAAACTCAATCAACGATCTCTTCTTTTTGGTAGTCGGCAACATATCTATACACTTGGTTAGATCCAAAGGAGGTTTAGAATGAGACAACTTCATATCTAACCATCTTTCAATCGCAAGCTAGGTCATCAAAGCTAACTTGCACAAACCAAACACGAGCCACAGATTCCACGTCTTTGGCACATGATGAATCGGACCAATCATCAATCATGAAATCTCCTTCCACAATTTTCCAAAATTTATTGAACTCTTTTTCTTGGTTCTCTCTTACAAGCTGACCCCAAGACCTATATGATAAAGTAAGGGATTTATTTTTGTGGGATGCCAACTTAAGTATGCAAGTGTCAATATGACAATTTATACCAACCTATTGTAACAAAGTAACAATCTATGCCAAAACTAGTGATAATAAAATTGACAATTACCATTACCATATTATCATATTATAAATTAGGGACATGTTGGTGTTTTATAAGTTGTACATTAAGCATGGGGAGTTTTTCAAAAAAAAAAAAAAAAAAGGAGTTTTCATTTCTAATCCAAAGGTTTTATTTTTTTACACATTAACCTCTTTGTTTTTTTTTTCTTATTTTAACCTAAAAAATTTCATTTTTTTGCAATTTAACTCAACACATTTTTATTTTAAACTTTGATATATTTTTCATCTTTTGTAAATTTTTCGTTTTACGTTTCGTTCTAATTTTGCGAGTGATCACGCCGCAATGTGCGTGTGGGTTTCAATATTTTTCGTCTATTTTTTCCCATTTGACAGGACCGTCACAACGCGTCTATTTTTCCCTGTTTGATAGGTTTGTCGCAACGCTCATATCGACTTAGTTTTTCTTTTCTATTTTTACCTTTCAGTCTAATTTTTTCGCTTTAAAATGCCGCAACAAGCATGCATGGTTCAACGATTTACATATGCTTTTCGTTCGGTATTATTTTTTCCTTTTCGTTTATTTTGTTTTTATGAGCTTTTCTGGTTTTATTGGTCGCTGATAATTGTGTAGCATTAGTGCTACTTGACAAGGTTTATGCCCCCGCCGCAACACGGGGGGACTTAATACTAGTTTATACTTTATACCAAAAAGTACATTTTATACTTTTGACTTTAATTTTATACACTTAATCATATTTTGAGTAAATTTTTACAATTACAACACAGTTTAAACAAAAGTCTATTAGCATGACACCCCAAAAGTTAAGATGTTACAATTATCGTATTAACCGATGTCAAAACTATAATCATGATATATTATCCATAATAATGACTACTTAAAAAACCCAACAAGTAACAAGTGAAGCAACAGCCTTATAATTATTTTATGAGCTAAAAACTTTAGAAACTTAAGTAACAAGTGAAACAACAGACTTATAATTATTTTATGAGTTACTTCACAAACTTAAAAAATATTATCCAAAACCGCTTTATAAAAACTATTGTTCTTTATACCACTTTTTTATAAAACTTATTCGTATGACGACATTATTCCTAGCATTTTTCTTCCAACGGACCCATCTAAAGTAGCTTTCCGGAAAAACAAAACATGTAAAGTGCACATAACAAATTACACAAACACCCAAGGATAATTCAGTAATTTCACCCAACATGTCAACAACGCAACACAAGAAAAACCAATTTTCTTTGTACAATAGGTACTTATTATATCCGGGATCACCCTAGTAAATGGATATTTTTTTTTGTCTCAAGAATACAATGTGATGATCTGATCCACCCGCCTACAAAGAACCCATAATTGGAAAAAAACCCCTAGCTAAAGTGCTAAACCCGGAATAAATTGCTTCGGACGAGACTCAAAGCCATAACTTTATGGGCCTAAGGGTTACTGCCGGATCAAATGGGATCTTAATGGTTCAGACATCTTACTGGTTAATCACTTACTGGTTCAGACTGTTTGTTTTGCAAGCAGATGTCTGAATGGTTAACATTATATTGAGTCTGAATAGTTAAGACATCTTATCTGAATTGGTCAAACATTTATATTTATACGCTTAAGTATTATATTGACTTTTAATGGTTGAAACCTCTTACTACTCCATCACTTAGGGGCTGTTTGTTTAGCTCTCAATGGTTCAGACCTCTTACTGGTTCAGTGCTTAATGGTTCAGACTGTTTGTTTCGCGAGCAGATGTCTGAATGGTTCAGACACACTTGCCTCTGAATCGTTAAAACATTATACCGAGTCTGAATGGTTAAGACCTCTAATTTGAATTAGTCAGACATTTGCCTCGGAACGGTTAAGCATTATACTAACTCTTAATGGTTCAGACCTCTTACTAGTTCAGCATTTAATGATTCAGAACTCTTATGGTTCAACACTTAATCATTTAGAAATTACCAAACAACCCCTAATGATTCAGACCTTTATTGATTCAACACTTACCAATTCAAAAGTTGAAAACAACTAGGGTTGTTTGTTTAACTCTTAATGGTTCAGACCTCTTACTTGTTTAACACTTAATGGTTCATATTGTTTGTTTCGCTAGCAGATGTCTGAATGGTTCAGACATTTGCCATTGAATGGTTAAGCATTGTACGAATAATTAAGACCTTTAATCTGAATTGGTCAGACATTTAACTCTGAACGGTTAAGCATTATACTAACTGTTGATGGTTCAGACATATTACTAGACATATTACTTGTTGAGCGCTTAATGATTTAGATCTTTACTGGTTCACCACTTAACAATTCAGACATTTCCAAAAAGCCTAAAAAGAAAAACCAATTATAGGGGCAAAAATCCTCACTCTTGTCTTCTTCGTTATCGGTGACATTACTCCAATAACAATAATAATAATAATCAGGGTATCTTTTGAACAACAGCCAACACTCCACCTCTTCTGATTTTCAATTACACGTACCCCCAATTCCCCGATTATCAGGTATATCTTTTGATCAATTCTGGTTGAATATCATATGTTACAAATTTATATCTGTGTTGGTGTTATCGGCATTTCAGAGAGAATTATCAACGAAAATTAAAGAAATGGTGTCGGCTAATAAGGAGATGGTGGTGTATTGTTTTGACACCCTGGTGGCGCATTTTAACGGCGATCAAGTGCCTCCGCCTGCTTTTGATGAGGGTCAACAGTAATATTTTTCGTTACTTTAATTAATTTGCTGTTTTAAGTATTATATGTGATAAATTTTTCTAATTGTGTGTTTTTGGGGGATTTTTGTGATAAATTGGGTGCATCTGATTATCATGATTGAGTAGGGGTGTGAATTTCTGACACGCCTCAAAAACACGAAAAGCACCTAACACGAAAAGCGCCTAACACAAAATTTGCGGGTTTGGTTTGTGTCGTGTTCGGGTTCATGTGTCTGACACGACCCAAAAACACGACAAGCACCTAACATGAAATTTGCGGGTTTGATTCGTGTCGTGTTCGGGTTCATGTGTCTGACACGACCCAAAAAACACGACAAGCACCTAACACGAAATTTGCGGGTTTTGGTTCGTGTGTCTGACACGATTTTTAGGTTCGGGTCGTGTTCAGATTCGTGTAAAATTTTCGGGTTAGTGTCGGGTTGGGTTAAACCCGCTGACACGACCCGTCCAGCACCCATCAGATTGAGGGATATTTTAGTCATTTTAGTTATTGTCAAAGTAACAACCATATTCAGTTAAATCTCACTCGTAGCAAAGTTCATGATAGTCATAAGTAGTTTTGTTAAATTGGTTATATACTTATATATACAGTCAAAGATTAAAACTTTATTCAGATGGAGGCCATATTTGAATGTTGTGATTTCAGCCCATTGTTTGTGACTTGGAAGAAAGCTGTGAACGGCGGGGAACCTCGTTTACGTGGATGCATAGGGACTTTGGAAGCTCGCTGCATAATAACCGGCTTCAAGGATTACGCTATAATCAGGTAGGTCTTTATACTAACCAGAATTAGCTTAAAACACCTGTGTGTATAGCAATTCGCTAATTCGTGCACAGTTATGGGACTATGGGGTGTTTGGAAGTTGGTATAGTCAAACTGATTCTGATTATTTAGCAGTCGATTAATCAGTTTTGGACAATCTGTTTAAAAAATTGATACTTTTGATGTGAATTTTTAATAATCAAAATTTGCCAAACACTCCAACAACTTAGAGTATCTGCAGTGGGCCGGAGGCCACGAACCTTACAAGTTTTCAGCCAAAACTGACGAACCTTTAGGCTTATAACGGGCTCGTGGGTTGTTACATATTTGCCTACTCAGAAGGTTAATATGTTATATGTGTTTTTTTTTTCTCACAGTGCTTTAAGGGATCGGCGATTCCCACCGATCCAAGCTAAAGAATTACCATTCTTGCAATGTACAGTTTCCCTTCTTACTAATTATGAAAACGCCGCTAATTATCTCTATTGGGAGGTACTGTACATTGTATAAGTCTATTTTCAGTTCTTTTATTTTTGTTTATGTGTACATACAAAGACTCTCCTTCCTTAGTCTTGGTTTTTAAATTTTGTTTTCTAACCCTTCTTGAGACCATCCTATCTTGCAGGTTGGAAAGCATGGAATTATAATCGAGTTCACCGATCCCGACAACAATACAAAGCGAAATGCTACGTACCTACCCGAAATCGCTTCTCAAGAAGGTTAGCTTTTAGTGATGATGCTTTTTGTTAACCTTTTCTCTTTTCTTTTAGAATATTAAAATGAAAAACCCCATTACAGGTGAAAGCAAATCATTATAAATCATTTAGAATTGTGACCCATTTACTTGACATGTGCAAAAATTGTTTCGACCCGTTGCCCCCACCTTTTGACCCAGTTACTTGACATGTACAAAAAAATGAGATGTTTTAATCCGAATGTATTCGACCCGTTGGCCCCACCTTTTGACCAGTCAACTGGCAACTGCTAAAACCGACTATCAACATCCCCATGATTTTTATATTTTGGGTTTTGCAGGTTGGACAAAGATAGAAGCCATCGACTCGTTGATGAGGAAAGCTGGTTACAATGGCCCCATAACTGAATCAGTTAGGAAGCGTATCCAACTAACGCGTTACCAGAGCACATTATTTACAATGCACTATGACGATTATGTGAGCTACGTGAAGAAAACTCGAGGTGGCGCGCCCTCTGTTGCTGGTCTCAAATCACATTAACTGATGGGAGCCATAAATGTATTTTAATTTAAGAAAAAAAGTGACCTGTTAAGGGCGGGTCAATCTAACCAGCCTATGTACCTTAGAATTGAGGTCACCTTATATCTAAGTAATTTTATGAAATTTGGTTGACTTGTATCTCAGTTCTCAAGTCCACTGATGCTGTCATGTTGACTTTTAATGTATGCTGATACTAAAATATTGCAAGTGTGGTTTATTCATGTGTGTCATATGACTTCTTATTATGATGGTTGGCATTGTAATTGACTATTGATCTTTAAGCTTTGATGTTTGACTTGATATTATGAATGACTAAAGTAAAAACATGCTAGTTTTGAATTTTGATGTTATAAATGAGCAACTGTGCTGCAACTGAGATCTTTTAATGTACCTTCGCGCGAGGCTAATCTCACATAGAGGTAAGCAGGGGAGACGGTTTCATTACTTACAACGTGAAACACGACATAAAAATAACCAGGCTTTGAGTTCAGGGCCGGCCCAAGCCCAAGTCAAACGAGGCTAGGGCTTTAGGCCCCCAATTCATTAGGGCCTCAATCTTTTTTTAATTATGTGTGAAATATGGGCTTGGCTGGCTGGGCTGGTAGGGATTCCAGTGGCGGATCTAGAAAGCACGTTAAGGGGTAACGTTTAAAAAAAAAGGGTAACGAAATAAAAAAAACGTCAAATTTTTCCAAAATTTACACTACCACCCGGGCGTCAAGGGGTAGCGGGGGCTTACCCCTATTAAAAGGCTATGTCCGCCACTAAGGGATTCGTATCACTGCATGGGAACTGTGGAACAAAGGGACGGCTATCGAAGGGAATAGTTAATACCATATTTACCAATGCTTATTGATCCATTTTATAATTGCAAATAGATTTTGTAAGAATGAATTCTGTCATTCTAAAAGGCAAAAGAAGCAAAATGAGTGGT
Source organism: Helianthus tuberosus (assembly GCA_030545235.1). NCBI lineage: Eukaryota > Viridiplantae > Streptophyta > Magnoliopsida > Asterales > Asteraceae > Helianthus > Helianthus tuberosus. The sequence goes on along the minus strand of CM060369.1, from coordinate 29,576,360 downwards.
TTTTTTTTTTTTTTTTTTGGATCGCTTTAGGCCACCAAAATGGTTGAGTCTGCCTTGTTTGAGTTGGTATGTCTATTATGGGTCCTGTTTGGGCTAAACAGGTTCCAACAGGTTGTGAATAGTAATCTCTCAACCTTTAAGGGTCGTTTCGTCTTTAGTAGGATTGGTTTTGCAATTCAAAAGGGGATTGCGGCGCAGCTTGTTGCCCGTTTACCTGCCACTTGTTTGTAAATTGCTACTTTGGTATACAAAAATAAAACAAGTCAACCCACCAACCCATTTATGACTCGATAAACCCATTGATAATAATCCACCAACTCGATTAGCACGTTTATGGTTTGATTACTACCCCTTAACACCTTTGACACATATAGATAAATGAATTAAATGAATTGTGTTTGGGTTACACCATTTTAAGTAGGGCTGTAAACGAACCGAACGAACACGAACAAGACCTTGTTCGTGTTCGTTTGTTAAAAAATATATGTGTTCGCGAACCGTTCACGAACACTTATCAAACGGGATTTTATGTTTGTGTTCGTTTGTTAAGGAAATGAACTTGTTCGTGTTCGTTTGTTAGTTTTAGGCAACGAACGTTGACGAACACAAATGAGCACAAACTCATGTTCATGAACACAAATGAAAACAAACGAACACAAACAATAGCTCATGAACAAAATATATAATACACTGGCACATATTAGATATTTAATTTGTCAGAATTTTGATATATTTAAATACATATAAAAACTAAAAACACTAATGAACTATCGCGAACACGTTACCGAACGTTCACGAACATAAACGAATGAACGCAACCTCTGTTTATGTTTGTTCATTTAACTAAACGAACGAAATTTCTTGTTCGTGTTCGTTTGTTTAATAAACGAATGAACACAAACGAACTTCCCGCCGAACGGTTCACGAACTGTTCGCCGAACGTTTGGTTCGTTTACAGCCCTAATTTTAAGTGTGTCTATGTAGTGGTTGTTGTTTTTGAATTTTGACATGGATAGATATTTGGGTCATGTTTAGATTGAACAACTTAGTCTATAGATTCAACATGATTGAGGTCCTTAGAGGTAAGGACATACTTTGGGTGGACCCAAATAGTGTGTACCGAGTCAGATGACTTTGGTATTTATTTGTTTGTTTTTTCTCTATGTTACTTGATATTCAATAATTTTGTTTTATGTGTACTATACGAAGAGTTATCTTAATTACACAACCAAATTAAATTTTTTATTCTATGATTTTTTTTTAATAATTTAATCATCTAGTCATTTAATTACACAACCAAATTAAATTTTTTATTCTATGATTTTTTTATAATTTAATCATCTAGTCATTTAATTACACAACCAAATTAATTTTTTTTATTCTATGATTTTTATATAATTTGAATAAATCAATTACAACCAATAATTAAAAAAAAAAAAAACACTCCGTTTCTATTGACCCGCTCTTTTGGTAACCAACCTCCAAACACTCAATAACCATCAATTCATCAAAACACACTCACACTCTTCATTAATTCAAACACATTCCTAATAGTATTCACATCAACAATGGCAATGAGATCCATAATAATCTCACGTGCACATCCTCTCTTGTCGAATGCACGATCAGCTCCTCGTTTTCTAAGCGATCAAGGAGGCGGCGGCCGTGTGCTCGAAGATGAAGAACGTGCACGTGAGAATCTATACGTTAAGGTATAATGTATGTTTGTGTTCAGTTTTATGAATTATGGTTTGTTGATTGTTGAATGATTGATTGATTTGGTATGCAGAAAATGGAGAAAGAGAAGCTGGAGAAACAGAAACAAAAGCTGGAAGAGAAAGAGAAAACCGATAAGGACAAATCTGACAAGGTATTATGAATTAATTACAATTAGACGGGTGCCCGAAAGCGATGAGACGGTGCCAGTAATCACTTAACACGTTTATATAAAAAAATGGAGTTAACTGTCATTTTCGTCCCTGTGGTTTGGTGGAAAATGCTACTTCAGTAAAAAAAAAATTGCGTCAATTTCATCCTCAACATTTTTGAAACGTGCCACTTCAGTCCAAAAGGATAACGCCTTGCGCCAGTTTCGTCCTCAACGTTTTTAACAGGCGTTATCTTTTTGGACTGAAGTGGCACGTTTCAAAAATGTTGAGGACAGAACTGACGCAATTTTTTTCTTTTTGGACTGAAGTGACATTTTCCACCAAACCACAGGGACGAATATGACAGTTAACTAAAAAAATGTTATAACTAAAAAAATGTTATGGCAATACCATATTTACATAATAAAATGCTAATTCTTATGATATACAAGATGTTACTGTATGTTTTAAAAGTTGTAATTACTTTTTTGTATTATAATGTAGTATAGATGTGCCGAATGTTATCTAGCTGTTTTGGGATACCTGATTGAGTCTGTGAGTGTGTATGGAATTCGTATCAGGTTTCTTAATTCTTACTATTAAATGTTTTTTTTTTTTTGGTTTTTAGAAGCCTTGAGGACTGAAGATGGATCTGCACTTGTTGGCTGCTTACTGAATGAATAAATGTGAGTTTGAAGGTTGATATACTTTGTATTACGTTTTTTAAATTTATGCAATTTTCAAATTTCTTGTATTACAAATTTCTGATATGCTTTGTATTGTTATTAACTTTGAGTAATACAGTTATTATTTGTTGTCTAGAAGTTGGGTGTGTTTAGGTCTTGATTCTGATTGATTTACGAGCGGGTTGGGTGATATGTCAAAATGGATTTGGGTCTAATTGCGTTCGGGCCAAAATAGGCTAGTGGTGATAGGTGGCAGCAGCGTTTGTGGGTGGTACTAGTCTATTTTGACCCGTTTTAAGTTAGCATGTTTATATGAGTGGTCCATTTTGACTCATTGTGGAATTTGTGTAGATATAAATTTAATCGTTTGTTAATATGAGTAGACCCAAATCGAATACAAAAGTTACCCAAATCAACTTCTATACAAAAGTTACCCAAATCAACTTCTGTTTGATGAACGAGTCATGTTTTCCACTTGTAAATGTATAAGGGTTATTATATTAAACAAACACCCAAGAACGCTTAGGTCAGCCCTGCCACTTGGTCAGATTTAACCATAAAAACTAATTGAGTTAGAGCTAAAGAACATGACGTGCAGGGGTTTGCAAACATTGACGATTTTTGTACTTTTTGAAGACAAAGGACACACTTTGCAATCTAGTATCAGCACAAATGACGATTTTTGTAATTTACTGATAATTTTATCTTAACGGGTCAAATAAAAGAACTTAGCTAAAGGAAATGAATCAAACGGGTCGAACGGGCCAAACAAGTTGAAAGTTGTTAAAATTCTAGTTTTAATGAATGCACCATACTCTATGTTTTTACCTGAAGGTTTAGATTATTATTTATGTCATACTAGTTACCACACTAATGATGGTGGAGAAAGACAACCATTAATGGTGGTTATGGTTGTCACTGGAGAAAACAACAAATATAGCCGTTCAATAAAAAAAAAAAACTAAAAATATACTTTGCATAAACAAGAAAATCAATAGAATCCCCTTAAACAAACCATCAATGTAAAAAACTAATACAAGAAGAAGACAAGAAACCACAGTTGTTTCTTTGTATGTTCAGATCAACATAATACATCATTCAAGAACACAAAAGTATATGCTCATTAAACACCTTTTTAAACAGCAAAACAACAAACCCGATCGACACTTCCTAGGAATACCTACTAAATATATCTGTTAAAACAAGTTGTTATAAATAGAAACCACCCTCATGATACATCAACATCATCAAAACTCATAAACCTTCAATGGCACCGGCGATAACAACATTTTTGTTCATTGCATTTGTTTCCTTTACTGTGGTTAAAGTAGCGTTCGCTAGCGACCCTGATATCCTAACCGACTATGTGTTACCACCAAACACGACTGCAACAGACCCAAGCTATTTCACATACACAGGGGTGCGATCAATCGTTAATACCACTTACCCTTCAAAGTTTACAGTTATAAAAGCTAGCTTAAAAGAATTCCCAGGTCTTCTCGGTCAAAGTGTATCCTATGCTATTCTTCAGTTCCCCGTGGGGTCTCTTAACCCGCTCCACATCCACCCTCGGGCCACTGAACTTCTGTTTGTGATTGCGGGCTCACTACAAGTCGGGTTTGTTGACACAACCAACACGCTTTTCAGTCAGAAACTTGAAACGGGTGACATGTTTGTGTTCCCTAAAGGACTTGTTCACTATCAGTATAACGCTAATGGTACTGAACCGGCTTTGGCGGTTTCTGCTTTTGGGAGCGCGAGTGCTGGGACGCAGTCCATTGCTAATAGTGTGTTTAATAGTACTATTTACGAGGGGATTTTGGCTGAATCGTTTAAAACTAGTGCGGATGTTATCGAAAAGATCGAGTCTGGGCTCAAGAGCTGACCCGTTTCGTATGTTACTTTCTTTTGTTGAGATTGTTGCTTGAAATATGAAAATAATTGTTGACATGAAATCTATGTTGTGGATTCTAACAAAATGTTATCAAAATAACTGTTGTATGAAATCTTATTGATGCTTCTCGTATTCAGCATGATCTGTAATTCATATGCAAATAAACAAACAAGAAAAAAAAAACTTTAGAATTTGTAGTGATGGTTAACGGGAGGGTAAATCTGTCCTGATCTAAGGTAAGTCTGTCATGGGTGGAGGTTAGAAGGGGCCAGAGGGTCCCCCCACCCCCTGTTTTTTGTTCGGTAGTGTAAATTTACGCATATTTCGTCCAAAAATTTTATATGTATTGAGCCCGCCCCTGAATTGATTTTGCCTAAAAATTTATGGGTCCAGTGACTTTCGGGCCCCCTATATATTTGTTCAAGCTCCACCACTGATTAGGGTGAGGGGGGCACTCCCCTAAGAGGGGAGTCCCCTCTCTTACGCATAACCAATCCTCGTGTGCCACGTCAACTCCCCACTTAAACTCCCCTAACACCCTAAATTGATGGCGGCACTCCCCTCTTAGGTGATTTGGTTTTTTATTAGAAAAAAAAAAAAGGAAATTTTTCATTGGTTGATTGAATGGGGCCCACCTTCTCTCTCCTCTTCTCTCTTCGGTGCCTCCTCACCAAAATTGGTCCCCTATTTCACTCCCCTCTTGGATGGCGGTACCATCCCCGCTCGGCAAAATGGTCCCCGCGTGGGTTTTCGGTGGGTGCCCCGCCCACCCTTAGCCTGTTGTACTAAATCATCATCTAGAGAGTAATCTGAAGCCAAATTTTCTTGAAACTCGTATGTCAAAATGATATGATTGTTCAACGCAACACAAAGAAACAATACAGAAACAAACATAAAAAATACAAGAGAAGCGACAAAACGGTGGCAAAACTCTTATTGAACAAACCCAAAATGATTACCCCCCAAAACCCTTAAAAGATCTTACAAATGTAAGATCTAGAAGATACAGAAATATAAGAGTCTCAATGATCATCTACATATGATCATCTACCAACAATGACGACAAGCTCTCCAAATACAAGTGATAGAAAACAGCGATGAGCACAGAAACTCAGTAACAAGCTCTCGAAATACAGGTAAGAGCCTCGAAGATAACTTCAAAAACCCTAAAACTAATACTGTGAATGAATGTGAAAATATGAGAGAGATAATCATCAAAGAAGCTGACAACTGCCCTTTTATATGCTCGGTCACAAGACTTTACATCCAGGTCCACAACTTTAGCTTATGACAATCGCAGCCCTCCAATGTTACAGAAAACACCCTCCAGATATTTATCCTGTTGCAACAACTTGAACCAACTAACAACTTCAAGAAACAGATCAACAATACAAGCCCAATCTCAATGTAAGCCCAATGATCAATAATACAATACAAGCTATGATCAATAATACAATACAAGCCCAAATGGATGACCAATGTCATATAGTATTTTAACATCCCCCCTTCATCCATTTGGTTTAAACAAATCAACCAGCCCCAGTTTTTCACAGAAATAATTGTGTAGATTAACACTTAAACCTTTGGTAAAGATGTCTGCCAATCGACCTTCAGCGTCAATCTTTTCAGTCCTTACAAATCCTGTAGAGATCTTTTCCCTCAGAAAATATAAGTCTATCTCAAAATGCTTCGTTCTTTCATGAAAAACTGGGTTTGCAGCTATAGAAATAGCTGCACTACTATCACAAAACAATTTAATAGGCAACTCACAATTTATTTGCAGTTCATTTAACACATTAACAAGCCAAACAAGCTCACCTGTAGCTGAACACATAGATCTGTATTCAGCTTCTCCCGTAGAACTGGAAACCGTACTTTGTTTTTTTTTTCTTTTCCAGGACACCAAATTTCACACAAAACTGAATAACCACAAAACTTCACACGCAAAAGCACACATGCTTCTTCGTACAACTAAGAATTATCATCAGCACCCTCATTTAGTTACTTAAAATCACATAATGTGACACCAAAAAAAAAACTATATAGAGCATCTCAAATGTCACTTCTGGTGGAAGCCATGACCAAATCAAGCAAAAAAAACTTAAAGAATAATTCCGCAACATATACACAACTATTTAAAACATGATACTAAATAGTAAACAGATTTGCAGACCCTCTACACCTCAAATAGTAAAAAAGATAATCAAAACCTCAATGTGATTTTACACAAAAAACAAGTATAATCCCGGACTCTTTAACATTAAAACCAATGTCAAATCTTTTGTCAAAAAAAAAAAAAAAACACAAAATATATGATGAATAACGATGTGATATCAACCACAACTCCTGTGAAATTTTCAACCTGGATAATGAACTTTAAATTCAAAACCAACTAAAACACGAGACTAATAACAACAAACGACACGAAGTAGATCTACTCTCAATCTCACTCACAAATTATCAACACAACGAACTAGTACAAACTCTCAACAAAATTTAAAGAACAAAAACAGATTTGTACACAACGAGAACAAGTACATCTACAAACCTTAGTTTCAACATGAAACCAGTGTTTGGCACATAACTTCATGCACTTCACTATTCAATCCTTTAGAAAAATTTTCAAACAGAAACAATTTAAACAGGACCAATACCACCACAAACAAATTTTTCAAAAAAATACATGTCCTATTTCAAATGTTTAGATTTCACATGAAAGATAAGATTCAAAGAAACTAGTATGGCACTTTTACTAGATTTTAACAGGCAAACTGCAGAAATACAACCCTAACCACTTGTAACAGAGCCATATATTCAACAACATAGAGACACGAATCAAAAAAGTGTTTCTATTACCAAAAAACCTACCACAGACATACTAAGAATACAGACAAATTATAAGACAAGACAGGAGATTCTTTGAAGTAACAAAAATGCCAACAACAAATCAAAGAACTCGCAAAAACAGACAGCCAACATCACAGATAAACTGTTATGACAAAAAATACCAGACAACAATGATAGCCAACACAGATTCTGGCAAAATACTCAACCAGAACCACATCTCTTACACAAAAGAAAAAAAAATACAAGGCTATCATTACATACTTTCAACAAACAAGACTGAGAATACCAAGACATACTCAAGACTATATAACACAGAACAAAGTCTGAAAAGACAACGAATCTCACGATTCATACATATACTAACCAAGTCTGAGATAACAAACAATTAGAAAACATATTCTAATAGAACAATGAACCACACAGTCCATCAACAATATCACAGTTGTATCATTTAAACTAAAAATCACACGATTTTTTAAGAATATGAAACCAAGACTGATAAACAAGAAGTACACACTTCTATATTAGACAATAAATCAACCTAAACAAACATGAAATACAAAATCACATGATTTAATATCTCACACACAAGACAAGAACAGCACGACAATAAGACACAACCAAACAAAAACACAAAATAACATATTTTGCTACCAAAAACACCTCACAAGAGATATCATACAAGGCTGTCACAAATACAGAATAATCTTGACAATACCAATGGTTAAACATGAACCACACAGCTCAAACTAACCATACAAACAAGATCATAGACAAGCAGACATCGACTGTAAACCAAAGACAATCTAACAACATCCAATACAAAAAAAATCTCAACATATAGATCTCTTACAGACAGACACAGACATCAAGAACAATCTTGGCAAAATGATAGATTGGAGAACATACAAACCACATGGTTTGACTAATCATACAGCAAAAGACATTAAGACATACGGACAACGCCTAGGAGACACAACGATAGTTAAAAAACAGAGTTGAAACACATGATTCAAGATAAGGATTCACACCACACAAATCAACAATATCTTCAGGTCTAAACTTAATGAAAGTACTAGACCAAGTAACCACAAAAATAGAACATTACATGGAAATCAAACATTTAAACATGATTGAAAGTACTGAATCATACAATGTTCTATTATCAAAACATATGGACATAAGGTTCAATAAACCAGGAAAACTTGTACCAATTTATTGAACATATCAAAAAACTTGAAGCTTGAACTGCATCTAACATATAACACTCCTCATACAAACAAAGAAAAAACATCATTTGAGTTTAAGAAATTTGATAACAAGACGGACAGAGAACAACATGAACTAAAATGAACAAGAAGCCACACACTTATTGACGGACAACATACAAACAGACATGAAATCCTCGTAAGTCAGAATCAACTCTCAGATGAGCGAACAATAACTCTTGAAATACAATTGAAGACCAGAGCTCTTCTAGAAACACTTCTGACAAACCAGAGATTCACAAAAGACAACACTTTCAACATAGACAAATGATGCAACACAAGAAATATGATTCAACAATCAGAAGACAACTTTCAGTCTAAACATGTGACAAAATTAGTAACCAACTTTACTTAGATGACCTCCTCAAACACGAGAACCAAGAGGCCAACCATACAAACGCAATCAATAAAGACCTGAACAGACAGAAATTTCATAGAACAATCAAAAGAAGCAGATATATAAACACAATACGACCAGAGAACAGGCAAGAAAACAACAAGTTATCAAACAAATAACTACACACTGTAATAACAGACAACAAGAGCACAACAACTCTAAGGCGAAGCTGAGTCAGGGACAAGATTCCAGGTTCATCACTCTATGGTGCCTGGACATGCCTTTACTCAGGAGCCACAACCTAACAAACGACAACAACAGTAGACATAGAAAGCTATAAGACTACAGATATACAACAACAAGAAAACACAGACAAACAAGTAGGCGCCGGTCCTCACTACCCCGACTTCAACTAACTCAATCAACAACAAAAAAAAAACAGGACAAATAGAAAGATCTTACAGAGGGTGCGTTTAACTCCTAGAAAGATCAAATTTGTAGTTTACTCATCAAGCCACGGCAAAAAAAAATACCTGGTTGGTTTACTCTGAACCTTCTAGGGATTCAGAGACTAACCCAGGTCTTCAAAAATCAGAAGGCAAAAACCCTCCTCTCAAATGCCAACAAACCCTAAACACGGTTTGTTTCACCCAAATTTAAACATAACTCTCTTGAATGATACCTGCACTCACTTCAGTGAAAAAATCAAAATAGAACAGACAAGAATAAGGTAAACAAAACAGATCTAAACTCTACAAGAGATTCACCAAATGTAAAAATAGAGACAAATAGATATGTCTAACAAAAAAGGACAATCTGTATGACCACAATATTTTTTTTTATATAAAAAAATGTTTCTAACAGAGTAGCCCAACAACCAAATGGATCAAGAATGACACACAGTGCAAAGATATAATGATGATCAACCTTTAAAAAATTACCATCAGATCAAACAATAAGCATTTTACTTAAAGAAACCTTAGAACACATGAGTGAAAAACTTGATAACAATCTATAACTAAAATAGTATAACACGAAAAAATATAACTCACAAGTATAAACAAGAAAACCAATAAATCACAGCAAGATGCAATAACAGAATACAGGGTCTGACTAAAAAGAAAAAATAAAGGAGATAGGATCAAGAAGACATACAAAACTCCAGCAGTAATTAAAACTCAGGAAACTTACAGTGAGTATAAAAATAAATGAAGACAGAGAACACCAAGAACCTTCACTTAGGTACTGATGTCTTCAAGAAAGCCCAATCCAAAATAGTGCCAGATCCCTTGACTTAGGGTTCCAGTTGGAATACGCCACCAAGTCAACACATCAACTCATATCCTACAATCCAAAAATTGTGCAGATTGATGAAGTCCAGACCCTAGAAACAGACATACACAAAATAACCAGCGGAAGAATGAACCACAAGATGGACAAACAAACAACCGGGCCAAATAATTACACCACAGAACCCTAGAATCGACTAAAAATAGAAGATCTGTAGACAAACTACCAATCATATAAATGATAACCGAGCCATGGCTCTGATACCATGACAAAATGATATGATTGTTCAACGCAACACAAAGAAACAATACAGAAACAAACATAAAAAATACAAGAGAAGCGACAAAACGGTGGCAAAACTCTTATTGAACCAACCCAAAATGATTACCCCCCAAAACCCTTAAAAGATCTTACAAATGTAAGATCTAGAAGATACAGAAATATAAGAGTCTCAATGATCATCTACATATGATCATCTACCAACAATGACGACAAGCTCTCCAAATACAAGTGAGAGAAAACAGCGATGAGCACAGAAACTCAGTAACAAGCTCTCGAAATACAGGTAAGAGCCTCGAAGATAACTTCAAAAACCCTAAAACTAATACTGTGAATGAATGTGAAAATATGAGAGAGATAATCATCAAAGAAGCTGACAACTGCCCTTTTATATGCTCGGTCACAAGACTTTACATCCAGGTCCACAACTTTAGCTTATGACAATCGCAGCCCTCCAATGTTACAGAAAACACCCTCCAGATATTTATCCTGTTGCAACAACTTGAACCAACTAACAACTTCAAGAAACAGATCAACAATACAGGCCCAATCTCAATGTAAGCCCAATGATCAATAATACAATACAAGCTATGATCAATAATACAATACAAGCCCAAATGGATGACCAATGTCATATAGTATTTTAACATCGTACCCCATTTGTGGGGGTGGTGCTCGTCCTTGGCCGCCATAGAAGTTAGTAAATGGCGGCAGTGGTGCTCGTCCTCGGCCGCCATAGAAGTTAGTGAATGGCGGCAGTTGTGCTGTTCCTTGGCCGCCATGGAAAGTAGTAGATGGCGGCAGAGGCGCAGGATAGACGTGGCCGGGGGTGGGGCACCCGACCCCCCGAACTTTTAGCTTAGTAGTGTCCAGTATGTAGTTTTCGTATAGAATTTTTAGGTATATACGTTTTCGACCCCCCAGTTTTATAATTTTTTTAGGTATATATGTTTTCGATCCCCCCGTCGGAAATCTCAAGCTTCGCCACTAGATGGCGGCAGTGGTGCTAGTCCTTGGCCGCCATAGAAGTTAGTTGATGATGGTGGTGCTCTTCCTTGGCCACCATGGAAAGTAGTCAATGGCGGCAGTGGTGCTCTTCCTTGGCCGCCAGGGTACGTAGTCGATGGCAGCAGTGGTACTCATCCTAAACCGCCATAGAAGTTAGTGAAGGGCGGCAGTGGCGCTCTTGCTTGGCCACCATGTAAAGTAAAGGATGGCAGCAGTGCTGCTCTTCCTAAATCGCCATAGAAGTTAGTAGGTGGCGGTGGTGCTCTTCTTTGGCCGCCATGGAAAGTAGTCAATGGTGGCAGTGGTGCTCGTCCTTGGCCGCCATAGAAGTTAGTGGATGGCAACGGTGTGGTACTGGTGGCGGAAATACCTGAGTTGTTCTCTTCAGTCTGTGGCTTCCGGTTGAAACAGTAAGTGAAATGACTGCAGACTTGTTTTGCTGTCTTTGTAACCACAAATTCTTCTGAATTTTTTTTCCAGTTTCCTTTTCCATATTTCTCCAATCCCTCCAGGAGTTTACTGCCAACAAATCAATCAAGAATCAATGGAAACGTTGACAATGATGCAAAGTCAAATATTGACTAATGCAAAGTCAAATCTTGCCTTTTTTTATTCATGCCCATATACTTCATACAGATTATCATGCAAAATCACTTTTTTTTTGGAAGGCAACTTTCATTAACAACACGGAACCGGCAAAATCTCCAAGTCGTAGATAAGCCGCCGAAAACGAATTACATCAAATAAAAACAAAAATTACACCAACCTTTCCAATCTATCGAACCTCTCTTGCTTCTACTCTTAAACCATAAATACCCCAAGGACTTAACATCCGAAACTATCTTAACCACTTCCGTGTCTAAATTAGAAAAAACTTTATCGTTTCTAGCCTTCCAAACGCGCCAGCAAGCCAATATCAGAATTCCGTAGACCACTTCTTTCTTCAAATCGGAGATCGCCGTGAAGTCTGTAACACTTAACACATCCTTGGCTGAGAAGAGAAACAATGGGGCAATCTTGCACCAAGAAGCGATACCAAGCCAAACACCCGTAATGAACCTGCACGCTGAGAATAAATGATCCGTAGTCTCCTCGACTTCGCCACACAAAATACACAACCCATTCCCCACATTGATATTTCTTTTGCGAAGAGCGCTAAGAGTCGGAATCCTATCCAAAAAGACCCGCCACATAAACATGTTACATTTACTAGGAATCCATTTGCTCCATTTAAACACCTCTAGAACTTGATTTTGCATATCACCTTGAATCCACCTTCGAGCCTCTTTAACAGAGAACAACGAATCTGCAGCAAAGACCCAAGACCACTTATCATTTTCCTCAACAAGATAAGTATCCGCAATCTTTCTGTGCAAGTTAATAAGCTGATTTCTCTCCTCCATAGAACTAGGATATGACCTCCAACTCCATCTAACCATCCACCTTTGACCGACCAGCTCAAACCTGTCTTCGACTAAGCAAAATTTGTCTCGCTCAAGTCTAAAAAGGTCCGGGAACAACGTCTTCAAGGTACCGTCTTCAAACCAAGGGTCTAACCAAAAGCGCACCGATTTTCCATTACCAATTCTACCAATAACCGTTTCAATAAAGTTCTTACCATGGGCCTTAAAACGAGTACCGAAATCAACAATCTTGCACCATGTACCTGGAAACCTTTTATTAAACGGAATCGGTTCCCACCTTCTAGCCGAACCATGAATTGCATCAATCGTTTTCCTCCACAAAGCGTCTTGTTCTACCCGATAACGCCACAACCATTTTAAAATCATGGCATTATTGCATTCATCGAACTTTTTGATCCCCAACCCTCCTTGTTGCTTAGGCTTAGTGACTACATCCCAAGCCACCCAATGTATCTTATTTTTATCTTCGTTACTGAAGAAACACTAGATAAATGGTCGGAACCGAGATATCTAGGGGGTTTGAATCCGCATAAAAAGGTTAGCTCTCACTCGATTGATTCAGTTGCAGCTGATCTTCTTCTCCGATAGCTCTGCAAAAAAGAGCACCGTTAGCCTCGCCAAGGGGAGAAGAGGGTTCTCTCCTTGACCCGACTCCGGTGTGAGAATAAGTATTGGTAATGAAGAAGAGAATGTATTTGAGAAGTGTGTGTGACTTGAATTCATACCTGGGTTGTTTCTCATATTTATAGCCGGGAGTCGTTTAGGCGGGAAAACCCGTTAGTGAAAAGTTAACGGAAGTTGCTAACCCCGTAAGCGGTTATATTTCCTTCCGTTTAAGTTCTTTGATCCGACGTGAGAGCACACGGATCGTGGTCTAGATCAAAGGCTGGGGATTTGCCACGTGTAATGTGATCAAGTGGAGATTATTCTCCAATTGCATGCCTTCGTTGTGATTTCAGGGGTGCCTGTGGTGATGACACGTGTCCAGACGGTTATAACCGTCTGGGTGGTGCACGATTGTATTTCTTCTAGAAGATTACTGCTGTAATCTAGTGTGGTATTTTATCGTGTGGAGGCCACTGAATAATAAATCCAAATCTGGGTAGAATAATATCCAAGTCTGGATACTTTAGGCGGAAGTATTGATCTCAGGATTTTTATCCTTTACTAATGGGGGAAGGCGCAAGGATTTATGTTTTCCTTTGGGCGCGCGACTATAGATTGCTGATTACTTTCTTCCTTTTGTAAGACCAGTGCGCGGCCGCGCAAGGTTAAAAGGTTAAAAGGCCAGGTTGTGGTATGGTCTCAAATACTTATTATGAGGTTTTTGGGACCTTACCCCTTCAAGTCCCCCCAGTCTAGTGTTGTACTTATGCAAATAAGTGGAGCACTGGACTTGTGAGAGGGAAATGCTTTTTGGGCGCGAGAAATAAGAAATCTTCTATGAGAAGATTGAATTTTTTGATTTTTGTAAAGATTTTTTGGAAAATCTTTGACTTTTAACGAGACTGGTGCAGTAAATTGATTGACAATCTGTCATTGTCAGTTGTTTTTTACTGTCCGTGTCTTACACGTGCGCGTGCAGACGCGTGTGTGTTCTGACATTTACTTTTTCTGCTGCTTGGGGAACTGTGATACTCGGAACAGTCGCTGTGACGGTTACCGATGCTATTTATTGCCTTTGTTGAAAAACTTTCCCCATTTCTTTTTCTACCAAAAACTCTATCGTTCTTCCTCTTATGTCAACCGGAGAACATCAAGAAGATCTTGCTGAAGAAATGGCGACTGAACTCCCACCGTTGAAGTGGACTAGGGCGTCCTTTGAGGGTTTAATTCAGAATCTCAAATTTCCGGACAACTGGGGTGCTTTGTATCCTGAAGAGGGGCAAACGGCAGTGGACGCTCCGGCCGGGTATATTACCCTCTTTTGGGATTTTTTCTGTGACGGTAACTTTCGTTTGCCTGTTACTAGATTTTTCCTTGACATCCTTGGATTTTACAAACTTCATATTTCCCAACTTCACCCTATTGGCATGGTTAGGGTTCGGCATTTTGAATTTGTGTGCCGGACAATGCATGTTGAACCGACCGTTCCTCGATTTAGGGTTTTCCATCAGATGCATTGTACCCAAGGGTTTTATTCGTTTGTTCAGAGGGCTTCTGCGAAGAAAATTCTACTGCAACCCCCAAAATCCTTCCATGATTGGGAACAAAAATTTTTCTTTATCAAGGCCGGAGTGATTCCGGTGAAGATGGTTCTAAGGGGGAAGGACGACGTTCCGATTGAAACGCTTCAGACCCCTGTCGATGAGAACTGGTACCAAGATCTGAAAGATGTGCCCAATATTGCGTTGCCGGAGAAAGCTCTCGTCGGAGCCGGCATGAGTTTGAACTGGAAGATGGAGAGTGAAGATAAACCCGTATACACAGAGGATGGTCATAGTAAGTTTGGGCTTTTCCACTCTCTTTCCCCCCCCCCCCCTTTTTTTTGACCTGTTTTCTTTTTTGAATGTAGTTGTTTCTTTGTATGTTGTTGCCTTCAAGAGAGAGGGCGGAAGGATGGGTACCATCAAAAAGAAACCTGAAGAGGAGCTTTGGTACCACCGTATTGTAAGGAATTTTGTTCTTCCGCGAGATGCGGATCTATCTGCTCAACCAACGCTGGTGCTGGTAAGTTATATCTGCGTTTCGTTTCCTTTTTGCTCTTTGTGGGTATGTTTTTGCTTTGCGCTTTTGTAGGTGAATGGTTGAATTTGGGCATAGGCCCTGAAAAGAAGAAACGCGCAACGACTTCTACTTTTTTGCCCAAGAGGAGTGAGACTGTTAAAGCTCAACCTTTGAAGACGAAGAATGTTGGAGAGAAGAAAGGTATGCGCCGTTCCTCTGTCTCCAGGTGTGATTATGTGGTGGTTTCTGACTCTTTGGAGGGTCTTACTCCTGCAGTGACTATGCGGGAACCGAAGCCTGAACCAAGGGATTCTGCTGATATTCCCCCATCCAACCCTAATGAGCCTATTGACTTGGACTCTAGTCCCGAACACTTGGTGCATCGGAAGGCTGGTAAACGGAAACAAACTGATCCTGACGCGGAGGGTCAACCTCCTAAAAAGGTGCAGAGGAAGAAAATTACCAGGAAAGGGAATCTTGATGCTTTTGTTTCGGAAACTATTCCTGGTAAGTGTCGTTTCTCCTTGTTTCCTTTAAGCGGACTGAATTCTTACAGATTTTTACTTGTCCAGAAGTTCCTGTTTCCCCTATTCCCACAGAAGTGCAATCTGTGGTTAATGAAGAACTTCCCTCCACTCCTCCGCGCGCTGCTGTTGCAGACCCGTTAAAGCCTACAGAGGTTGCTGGGGATGGTGTGGAGAAAACTGTTGAGGCTGAGAAGCCTGTAGGTGTTGATACAGAGGCTGAAAAGATTGTTGAACCGAGCGTGGTAGATGGTGCTGATAATCCACCAACCCCTGAAGCTGTTGTTCAAGATTTGGGGAAAGAGCAGACTGCTGAAAAAATTTCAACTTCCTCCCCTAGACCTTCTGATGCTATGCCTTAACATACTGATAGGGTCACAACTGAGGAACCAGGCTCATCTGCTGGTGTTAATAAACAATCTCCGATTCGTCCAGAAGAAACTCTGGGAGAATATTATTACCGGACTTATACGGAAAAAGACGCTTCTGATCCTCATGCCCCTGATTAGAATGTGAAGAAAGGCGATACCTTCTCGGATTGGCGTGTATGCCAAGAATGGTTGCAGGGGATACTTCCGCCTGGCGAGATTAAGTTTCAGGAAAGTCAACCTTATGAACAGACCTATCAGTCTTATCTTGCAGAAACTGCTTCTCATGTTTCTACTACTCACCGCATAGTGCGTGAGTGGTATAGTATGCATAAGGAGCAGGCATCTTTCATGGCATCTCAAAAGAAGTTTGCTAAAGATGAAAAACATGTGGCTCAGTTGAAGGCTAAATTAGAAACTGAGCGAGCCAAGTTTGAAGCTGAGCGCAAAACTGAGGAATGGTCTGTTGCTGGTTGGAAGAGAAAGGCTGAAGCTGAAGCTGCTCTCCTGTCTGAGGAACGCAAAAATTGGAGGAGAATTTGCGAGAAAGATAATGCTGAGAAGGCAAACCTTCGAAATATCATAAATAACCTCAAGGCTGAGGTTGAAAATTTGAAGAATCAAGATGCGGAGGTAGAAAAATTAAAGAAGGAGAAAGCTGTTGTAGAAACTGCGCTGGCGGAGGCGTGTTCTCATAGGGAACGTAGTGAGCAACGGGAGGTACAAGCTTTCGCCACTCTTGCCCTTAGAGATAGAGAGTTAGAGGAACTTACTGCTTTGGTTTCTGACCAGGAACAATTAAAGAAGGATTTGGAGCTTGCGCATTCCGAGAATACTGAAACCTCCCGCCGTTTGGCTGAGATTGAAGAGAAGCTAGAAAATTCAGAAATGGCGCGGGTTACAGCGGAAAGCGAGCTCGAACCTTTAAAGAATGATATGGCCTGGTTGAAAGATCGCGGAATCGCCTGTGTAAGTTTCTTTTCTCTTTTTTTGTTGTGGGACCATATATGCGCTTTTTTTATACTCATTTTTGCTTGATTTCATAGGTTGCTGAATCTGTGCTAAACTCTGAAGAGCTGGATAAAACTGTTGCTAATCTAATGGTTGCTGCGCGACGAGATGGGTATGCGCAAGGTTATGCGGAATGTTCCCAGCATGTGAAAAGTGAGTTGAAGGTTAACTGGGATGATAGAAAGTCTGCAACTTTTGGCGTAAATACTGCTGCCGCGCTTGCTTCCATGAAAACAGAGTTTAATAATTTGCAACTTCCAGTCATGGAACTGATAAATGTGGCGCTGCAATCGGACGATCACGTGGCGCAACTCAAAGAAATCTTTCCGAATGGGGATGAAGATTTAGAGTAGTATGAAATTGTATTGAACAATTTTTTATGCGGGATGTAAATCCCTGTTTTGATGGTGCGCTGTTGCGCAAGTATTTTAAACACTGTCGTGTTTGAAAATCTTTAGGGCGTATCTGTACGCTGAGAACAGTATGTTTCTATTTGTTTTGTTTAATGATTTTACAATATTTTGCATGAGTACAATTGCTTTTATTGAGTAAGGCGAATGAAGTTGGTGTAAAGCTCATGTGTAAATTTATGGTCGTTTGTGACGTGATCACTGACCGCGCATGGAGCTTGTTTTATACTACCATAATGTTTTTGCGCTTACTAAAAAGAAATTGCATGCACTTTGTAAACACAAAAATAATAGAAACTTTGTAATTTTTATTCATGGATAGAGCACAGCGGCTTTACAAAGTTTTTCTAATAATTATATGGAACTTAACTTACTCTCTGATAGTTCCGCCGTATTTGATGGGTCATGTCTTTCTGCGGGAAACTTATGGAGTCGTCACTTAGGTTTTGGCCCGTTTGCTTGGGCCTTCTTCTCCCTGGGTTATCTGCTTAATCTCTTTGCGCATATTTTGGAGTAAATGCGTGAGTTCACCATTCTTGAGGGCTTTCTCTATTTCTGTGCGCAGAGATATGCAGTTGTTAGTGGTGTGCCTGTTGTCTTTATGATATTCGCAGTATTGCGCCGGGTCTTGTCCACGTTTACTCTTCATCGGGATCGGAGGTTTGAATTGATAGTCCTTGGTACTCAAAACCTCCGCCGGGGTCTTTGTTAGGGGAGTCCACTGCCTCTCCCTATTTTCTTGTTTGTTCTCCCTTTGTGCAGAGAGTTATTGATTGTTGTGCGGGCATCTTCAGAGGAACGACTTCCTGATGACTTGCGCCATGATTTTTTGAACCTCCTTTCACCGGTTAAGCTAAAGTCAGCGGGCCTATTGTGTGGTGGTGGTGGCCTGTTTGTAGTAAGGTTTTTCTCGGTCTGCGCATAAACCTTGGCCGCCGCCATTATCTTTTCCCAACTTTTTGGAAGGCCCTCTGTTCCAGATAATACTTTAACCATGTCATCACATCTAACCGCGTACTTGAACTGAGCGCGGATTAGTTGTTCATTAACACCGCCAATCTCCAACACTTCTTTATTGTATCTGGTGATAAAATCCTCCAGATTTTCATCATCGCGGCGTCAGATGTTCATGACGTCGGATGTACCACGAATGGAACGCCGTTGCTGGCTGAAGTGTGTTAAAAACTTTTCACGCAGATCTTTCCACGACTCGATATGTCCAGTTGGTAGGTTATCAAACCAGATTCGCACTGGGCCAGTTAATGTTTGTACAAACAAATGACAGCATAGCGGAAGAGTCCAACCCCTAACCAAACCCGCGCTGGTGAACACTCTCAGATGATCATCAGGGCCAGTTAACCCATTGAACTTCCCTATGTTAGATGGTAATTTGGCCTTCTCCAATGGAGCTAGAGCTATCTCCAGTATGAACTTCGAGTTTTCCGCTGCTTCTGCAGGGCGGTAAACTAAGTCATAGTTGTGTTCTGCCTCAGGGTTATAAACCGCTCGAGGTCTGCATTTGTTATAGTTTGGCTGTAGTCGATTGAACACACTGTTGTTTGCACTTAAACGATATGTTGGATCAGATTCATCGGTGTGGGTATCCCGTTGGGAACCCAACCTATCATGAACCGATTGTCTTCGACGAGGATGTGGTTCCCCGTGGTGTTGCCTCTGGTAACTGCCTGACTGAATGTACTCGCGTTGTGACGTGGATCTGGCATGAACTTCTGTGTCTTCATAAGTTGATTCTTCTCGTTGGGAGGCATGAGCTCTAGATCCCGGTCTCCGTGATTGAGTCAGAGGAGCAGTTTGAGCACACAACTGTGTGTACACTGCGTTTAATGCCCCTTGGGACCGGACATACCATGATATCGGAGTTTCGCCTGGTGGTAAAATTGATTGAGCAGGGTTTGCCGGTAACATTCCTGGAGTGACAGGATCATTTGCTCGATTGGATTGAAACTCGTTATCGTCCGAGGCATCTTCCAAGGCCGGAGTGATTCCGGTGAAGATGGTTCTAAGGGGGAAGGACGACGTTCCGATTGAAACGCTTCAGACCCATGTCGATGAGAACTGGTACCAAGATCTGAAAGATGTGCCCAATATTGCGTTGCCGGAGAAAGCTCTCGTCGGTTGAAAGATCGCGGAATCGCCTGTGTAAGTTTCTTTTCTCTTTTTTGTTGTGGGACCATATATGCGCTTTTTTTTATACTCATTTTTGCTTGATTTCATAGGTTGCTGAATCTGTGCTAAACTCTGAAGAGCTGGATAAAACTGTTGCTAATCTAATGGTTGCTACGCGACGAGATGGGTATGCGCAAGGTTATGCGGAATGTTCCCAGCATGTGAAAAGTGCGTTGAAGGTTAACTGGGATGATAGCAAGTCTGCAACTTTTGGCGTAAATACTGCTGCCGCGCTTGCTTCCTTGAAAACAGAGTTTAATAATTTGCAACTTCCAGTCATGGAACTGATAAATGTGGCGCTGCAATCGGACGATCACGTGGCGCAACTCAAAGAAATCTTTCCGAATGGGGGTGAAGATTTAGAGTAGTATGAAATTGTATTGAACAATTTTTTATGCGGGATGTAAATCCCTGTTTTGATGGTGCGCTGTTGTGCAAGTATTTTAAACACTGCCGTGTTTGAAAATCTTTAGGGCGTATCTGTACGCTGAGAACAATATGTTTCTATTTGTTTTGTTTAATGATTTTACAATATTTTGCATGAGTACAATTGCTTTTATTGAGTAAGGCGAATGAAGTTGGTGTAAAGCTCAAGTGTGAATTTATGGTCGTTTGTGACGTGATCACTGACCGCGCATGGAGCTTGTTTTATACTACCATAATGTTTTTGCGCTTACTAAAAAGAAATTGCATGCACTTTGTAAACACAAAAATAATAGAAACTTTGTAATTTTTATTCATGGATAGAGCACAGAGGCTTTACAAAGTTTTTCTAATAATTATATGGAACTTAACTTACTCTCTGATAGTTCCACCGTATTTGATGGGTCATGTCTTTCTGCGGGAAACTTATAGAGTCGTCACTTAGGTTTTGGCCCGTTTGCTTGGGCCTTCTTCTCCCCGGGTTATCTGCTTAATCTCTTTGCGCATATTTTGGAGTAAATGCGTGAGTTCACCATTCTTGAGGGCTTTCTCTATTTCTGTGCGCAGAGATATGCAGTTGTTAGTGGCGTGCCCGTTGTCTTTATGATATTCGCAGTATTGCGCCGGGTCTTGTCCACGTTTACTCTTCATCGGGATCGGAGGTTTGAATTGATAGTCCTCGGTACTCAAAACCTCCGCCGGGGTCTTTGTTAGGGGAGTCCACTGCCTCTCCCTATTTTCTTGTTTGTTCTCCCTTTGTGCAGAGAGTTTGTTGATTGTTGTGCGGGCATCTTCAGAGGAACGACTTCCTGATGACTTGCGCCATGATTTTTTGAACCTCCTTTCACCGGTTAAGCTTAAGTCAGCGGGCCTATTGTGTGGTGGTGGTGGCCTGTTTGTAGTAAGGTTTTTCTCGGTCTGCGCATAAACCTTAGCCGCCGCCATTATCTTTTCCCAACTTTTTGGAAGGCCCTCTGTTCCAGATAATACTTTAACCATGTCATCACATCTAACCGCGTACTTGAACTGAGCGCGGATTAGTTGTTCATTAACACCGCCAATCTCCAACACTTCTTTATTGTATCTGGTGATAAAATCCCCTAGATTTTCATCATCGCGGCGTCAGATGTTCATGACGTCGGATGTATCACGAATGGAACGCCGTTGCTGGCTGAAGTGTGTTAAAAACTTTTCACGCAGATCTTTCCACGACTCGATATGTCCAGTTGGTAGGTTATCAAACCAGATTCGCACTGGGCCAGTTAATGTTTGTACAAACAAATGACAGCATAGCGGAAGAGTCCAACCCCTAACCAAACCCGCGCTGGTGAACACTCTCAGATGATCATCAGGGCCGTTAACCCATTGAACTTCCCTATGTTAGATGGTAATTTGGCCTTCTCCAATGGAGCTAGAGCTATCTCCAGTATGAACTTCGAGTTTTCCGCTGCTTCTGCAGGGCGGTAAACTAAGTCATAGTTGTGTTCTGCCTCAGGGTTATAAACCGCTCGAGGTCTGCATTTGTTATAGTTTGGCTGTAGTCGATTGAACACACTGTTGTTTGCACTTAAACGATATGTTGGATCAGATTCATCGGTGTGGGTATCCCGTTGGGAACCCAACCTATCATGAACCGATTGTCTTCGACGAGGATGTGGTTCCCCGTGGTGTTGCCTCTGGTAACTGCCTGACTGAATGTACTCGCGTTGTGACGTGGATCTGGCATGAACTTCTGTGTCTTCATAAGTTGATTCTTCTCGTTGGGAGGCATGAGCTCTGGATCCCGGTCTCCGTGATTGAGTCAGAGGAGCAGTTTGAGCACACAACTGTGTGTACACTGCGTTTAATGCCCCTTGGGACCGGACATACCATGATATCGGAGTTTCGCCTGGTGGTAAAATTGATTGAGCAGGGTTTGCCGGTAACATTCCTGGAGTGACAGGATCATTTGCTCGATTGGATTGAAACTCGTTATCGTCCGAGGCATCTTCCAAGGCCGGAGTGATTCCGGTGAAGATGGTTCTAAGGGGGAAGGACGACGTTCCGATTGAAACGCTTCAGACCCCTGTCGATGAGAACTGGTACCAAGATCTGAAAGATGTGCCCAATATTGCGTTGCCGGAGAAAGCTCTCATCGGTTGAAAGATCGCGGAATCGCCTGTGTAAGTTTCTTTTCTCTTTTTTGTTGTGGGACCATATATGCGTTTTTTTTTATACTCATTTTTGCTTGATTTCATAGGTTGCTGAATCTGTGCTAAACTCTGAAGAGCTGGATAAAACTGTTGCTAATCTAATGGTTGCTACGCGACGAGATGGGTATGCGCAAGGTTATGCGGAATGTTCCCAGCATGTGAAAAGTGCGTTGAAGGTTAACTGGGATGATAGCAAGTCTGCAACTTTTGGCGTAAATACTGCTGCCGCGCTTGCTTCCATGAAAACAGAGTTTAATAATTTGCAACTTCCAGTCATGGAACTGATAAATGTGGCGCTGCAATCGGACGATCACGTGGCGCAACTCAAAGAAATCTTTCCGAATGGGGGTGAAGATTTAGAGTAGTATGAAATTGTATTGAACAATTTTTTATGCGGGATGTAAATCCCTGTTTTGATGGTGCGCTGTTGTGCAAGTATTTTAAACACTGCCGTGTTTGAAAATCTTTAGGGCGTATCTGTACGCTGAGAACAGTATGTTTCTATTTGTTTTGTTTAATGATTTTACAATATTTTGCATGAGTACAATTGCTTTTATTGAGTAAGGCGAATGAAGTTGGTGTAAAGCTCAAGTGTGAATTTATGGTCATTTGTGATGTGATCACTGACCGCGCATGGAGCTTGTTTTATACTACCATAATGTTTTTGCGCTTACTAAAAAGAAATTGCATGCACTTTGTAAACACAAAAATAATAGAAACTTTTTAATTTTTATTCATGGATAGAGCACAGAGGCTTTACAAAGTTTTTCTAATAATTATATGGAACTTAACTTACTCTCTGATAGTTCCGCCGTATTTGATGGGTCATGTCTTTCTGCGGGAAACTTATGGAGTCGTCACTTAGGTTTTGGCCCGTTTGCTTGGGCCTTCTTCTCCCCGGGTTATCTGCTTAATCTCTTTGCGCATATTTTGGAGTAAATGCGTGAGTTCACCATTCTTGAGGGCTTTCTCTATTTCTGTGCGCAGAGATATGCAGTTGTTAGTGGTGTGCCCGTTGTCTTTATCATATTCGCAGTATTGCGCCGGGTCTTGTCCACGTTTACTCTTCATCGGGATCGGAGGTTTGAATTGATAGTCCTTGGTACTCAAAACCTCCGCCGGGGTCTTTGTTAGGGGAGTCCACTGCCTCTCCCTATTTTCTTGTTTGTTCTCCCTTTGTGCAGAGAGTTATTGATTGTTGTGCGGGCATCTTCAGAGGAACGACTTCCTGATGACTTGCGCCATGATTTTTTGAACCTCCTTTCACCGGTTAAGCTTAAGTCAGTGGGCCTATTGTGTGGTGGTGGTGGCCTGTTTGTAGTAAGGTTTTTCTCGGTCTGCGCATAAACCTTGGCCGCCGCCATTATCTTTTCCCAACTTTTTGGAAGGCCCTCTGTTCCAGATAATACTTTAACCATGTCATCACATCTAACCGCGTACTTGAACTGAGCGCGGATTAGTTGTTCATTAACACCGCCAATCTCCAACACTTCTTTATTGTATCTGGTGATAAAATCCTCCAGATTTTCATCATCGCGGCGTCAGATGTTCATGACGTCGGATGTATCACGAATGGAACGCCGTTGCTGGCTGAAGTGTGTTAAAAACTTTTCACGCAGATCTTTCCACGACTCGATATGTCCAGTTGGTAGGTTATCAAACCAGATTCGCACTGGGCCAGTTAATGTTTGTACAAACAAATGACAGCATAGCGGAAGAGTCCAACCCCTAACCAAACCCGCGCTGGTGAACACTCTCAGATGATCATCAGGGCCAGTTAACCCATTGAACTTCCCTATGTTAGATGGTAATTTGGCCTTCTCCAATGGAGCTAGAGCTATCTCCAGTATGAACTTCGAGTTTTCCGCTGCTTCTGCAGGGCGGTAAACTAAGTCATAGTTGTGTTCTGCCTCAGGGTTATAAACCGCTCGAGGTCTGCATTTGTTATAGTTTGGCTGTAGTCGATTGAACACACTGTTGTTTGCACTTAAACGATATGTTGGATCAGATTCATCGGTGTGGGTATCCCGTTGGGAACCCAACCTATCATGAACCGATTGTCTTCGACGAGGATGTGGTTCCCCGTGGTGTTGCCTCTGGTAACTGCCTGACTGAATGTACTCGCGTTGTGACGTGGATCTGGCATGAACTTCTGTGTCTTCATAAGTTGATTCTTCTCGTTGGGAGGCATGAGCTCTAGATCCCGGTCTCCGTGATTGAGTCAGAGGAGCAGTTTGAGCACACAACTGTGTGTACACTGCGTTTAATGCCCCTTGGGACCGGACATACCATGATATCGGAGTTTCGCCTGGTGGTAAAATTGATTGAGCAGGGTTTGCCGGTAACATTCCTGGAGTGACAGGATCATTTGCTCGATTGGATTGAAACTCGTTATCGTCCGAGGCATCTTCCAAGGCCGGAGTGATTCCGGTGATTCCGGTGAAGATGGTTCTAAGGGGGAAGGATGACGTTCCGATTGAAACGCTTCAGACCCCTGTCGATGAGAACTGGTACCAAGATCTGAAAGATGTGCCCAATATTGCGTTGCCGGAGAAAGCTCTCGTCGGTTGAAAGATCGCGGAATCGCCTGTCTAAGTTTCTTTTCTCTTTTTTGTTGTGGGACCATATATGCGCTTTTTTTTATACTCATTTTTGCTTGATTTCATAGGTTGCTGAATCTGTGCTAAACTCTGAAGAGCTGGATAAAACTGTTGCTAATCTAATGGTTGCTACGCGACGAGATGGGTATGCGCAAGGTTATGCGGAATGTTCTCAGCATGTGAAAAGTGCGTTGAAGGTTAACTGGGATGATAGCAAGTCTGCAACTTTTGGCGTAAATACTGCTGCCGCGCTTGCTTCCATGAAAACAGAGTTTAATAATTTGCAACTTCCAGTCATGGAACTGATAAATGTGGCGCTGCAATCGGACGATCACGTGGCGCAACTCAAAGAAATCTTTCCGAATGGGGGTGAAGATTTAGAGTAGTATGAAATTGTATTGAACAATTTTTTATGCGGGATGTAAATCCCTGTTTTGATGGTGCGCTGTTGTGCAAGTATTTTAAACACTGCCGTGTTTGAAAATCTTTAAGGCGTATCTGTACGCTGAGAACAGTATGTTTCTATTTGTTTTGTTTAATGATTTTACAATATTTTGCATGAGTACAATTGCTTTTATTGAGTAAGGCGAATGAAGTTGGTGTAAAGCTCAAGTGTGAATTTATGGTCGTTTGTGACGTGATCACTGACCGCGCATGGAGCTTGTTTTATACTACCATAATGTTTTTCCGCTTACTAAAAAGAAATTGCATGCACTTTGTAAACACAAAAATAATAGAAACTTTGTAATTTTTATTCATGGATAGAGCATAGAGGCTTTACAAAGTTTTTCTAATAATTCTGTGGAACTTAACTTACTCTCTGATAGTTCCGCCGTATTTGATGGGTCATGTCTTTCTGCGGGAAACTTATAGAGTCGTCACTTAGGTTTTGGCCCGTTTGCTTGGGCCTTCTTCTCCCCGAGTTATCTGCTTAATCTCTTTGCGCATATTTTGGAGTAAATGCGTGAGTTCACCATTCTTGAGGGCTTTCTCTATTTCTGTGCGCAGAGATATGCAGTTGTTAGTGGCGTGCCCGTTGTCTTTATGATATTCGCAGTATTGCGCCGGGTCTTGTCCACGTTTACTCTTCATCGGGATCGGAGGTTTGAATTGATAGTCCTCGGTACTCAAAACCTCCGCCGGGGTCTTTGTTAGGGGAGTCCACTGCCTCTCCCTCTTTTCTTGTTTGTTCTCCCTTTGTGCAGAGAGTTTGTTGATTGTTGTGCGGGCATCTTCAGAGGAACGACTTCCTGATGACTTGCGCCATGATTTTTTGCACCTCCTTTCACCGGTTAAGCTTAAGTCAGCGGGCCTATTGTGTGGTGGTGGTGGCCTGTTTGTAGTAAGGTTTTTCTCGGTCTGCGCATAAACCTTGGCCGCCGCCATTATCTTTTCCCAACTTTTTGGAAGGCCCTCTGTTCCAGATAATACTTTAACCATGTCATCACATCTAACCGCGTACTTGAACTGAGCGCGGATTAGTTGTTCATTAACACCGCCAATCTCCAACACTTCTTTATTGTATCTGGTGATAAAATCCTCCAGATTTTCATCATCGCGGCGTCAGATGTTCATGACGTCGGATGTATCACGAATGGAACGCCGTTGCTGGCTGAAGTGTGTTAAAAACTTTTCACGCAGATCTTTCCACGACTCGATATGTCCAGTTGGTAGGTTATCAAACCAGATTCGCACTGGGCCAGTTAATGTTTGTACAAACAAATGACAGCATAGCGGAAGAGTCCAACCCCTAACCAAACCCGCGCTGGTGAACACTCTCAGATGATCATCAGGGCCAGTTAACCCATTGAACTTCCCTATGTTAGATGGTAATTTGGCCTTCTCCAATGGAGCTAGAGCTATCTCCAGTATGAACTTCGAGTTTTCCGCTGCTTCTGCAGGGCGGTAAACTAAGTCATAGTTGTGTTCTGCCTCAGGGTTATAAACCGCTCGAGTTCTGCATTTGTTATAGTTTGGCTGTAGTCGATTGAACACACTGTTGTTTGCACTTAAACGATATGTTGGATCAGATTCATCGGTGTGGGTATCCCGTTGGGAACCCAACCTATCATGAACCGATTGTCTTCGACGAGGATGTGGTTCCCCGTGGTGTTGCCTCTGGTAACTGCCTGACTGAATGTACTCGCGTTGTGACGTGGATCTGGCATGAACTTCTGTGTCTTCATAAGTTGATTCTTCTCGTTGGGAGGCATGAGCTCTAGATCCCGGTCTCCGTGATTGAGTCAGAGGAGCAGTTTGAGCACACAACTGTGTGTACACTGCGTTTAATGCCCCTTGGGACCGGACATACCATGATATCGGAGTTTCGCCTGGTGGTAAAATTGATTGAGCAGGGTTTGCCGGTAACATTCCTGGAGTGACAGGATCATTTGCTCGATTGGATTGAAACTCGTTATCGTCCGAGGCATCTTCCAAGGCCGGAGTGATTCCGGTGATTCCGGTGAAGATGGTTCTAAGGGGGAAGGACGACGTTCCGATTGAAATGCTTCAGACCCCTGTCGATGAGAACTGGTACCAAGATCTGAAAGATGTGCCCAATATTGCGTTGCCGGAGAAAGTTCTCGTCGGTTGAAAGATCGCGGAATCGCCTGTGTAAGTTTCTTTTCTCTTTTTTGTTGTGGGACCATATATGCGCTTTTTTTTATACTCATTTTTGCTTGATTTCATAGGTTGCTGAATCTGTGCTAAACTCTGAAGAGCTGGATAAAACTGTTGCTAATCTAATGGTTGCTACGCGACGAGATGGGTATGCGCAAGGTTATGCGGAATGTTCCCAGCATGTGAAAAGTGCGTTGAAGGTTAACTGGGATGATAGCAAGTCTGCAACTTTTGGCGTAAATACTGCTGCCGCGCTTGCTTCCATGAAAACAGAGTTTAATAATTTGCAACTTCCAGTCATGGAACTGATAAATGTGGCGCTGCAATCGGACGATCACGTGGCGCAACTCAAAGAAATCTTTCCGAATGGGGGTGAAGATTTAGAGTAGTATGAAATTGTATTGAACAATTTTTTATGCGGGATGTAAATCCCTGTTTTGATGGTGCGCTGTTGTGCAAGTATTTTAAACACTGCCGTGTTTGAAAATCTTTAGGGCGTATCTGTACGCTGAGAACAATATGTTTCTATTTGTTTTGTTTAATGATTTTACAATATTTTGCATGAGTACAATTGCTTTTATTGAGTAAGGCGAATGAAGTTGGTGTAAAGCTCAAGTGTGAATTTATGGTCGTTTGTGACGTGATCACTGACCGCGCATGGAGCTTGTTTTATACTACCATAATGTTTTTGCGCTTACTAAAAAGAAATTGCATGCACTTTGTAAACACAAAAATAATAGAAACTTTGTAATTTTTATTCATGGATAGAGCACAGAGGCTTTACAAAGTTTTTCTAATAATTATATGGAACTTAACTTACTCTCTGATAGTTCCGCCGTATTTGATGGGTCATGTCTTTCTGCGGGAAACTTATAGAGTCGTCACTTAGGTTTTGGCCCGTTTGCTTGGGCCTTCTTCTCCCCGGGTTATCTGCTTAATCTCTTTGCGCATATTTTGGAGTAAATGCGTGAGTTCACCATTCTTGAGGGCTTTCTCTATTTCTGTGCGCAGAGATATGCAGTTGTTAGTGGCGTGCCCGTTGTCTTTATGATATTCGCAGTATTGCGCCGGGTCTTGTCCACGTTTACTCTTCATTGGGATCAGAGGTTTGAATTGATAGTCCTCGGTACTCAAAACCTCCGCCGGGGTCTTTGTTAGGGGAGTCCACTGCCTCTCCCTATTTTCTTGTTTGTTCTCCCTTTGTGCAGAGAGTTTGTTGATTGTTGTGCGGGCATCTTCAGAGGAACGACTTCCTGATGACTTGCGCCATGATTTTTTGAACCTCCTTTCACCGGTTAAGCTTAAGTCAGCGGGCCTATTGTGTGGTGGTGGTGGCCTGTTTGTAGTAAGGTTTTTCTCGGTCTGCGCATAAACCTTGGCCGCCGCCATTATCTTTTCCCAACTTTTTGGAAGGCCCTCTGTTCCAGATAATACTTTAACCATGTCATCACATCTAACCGCGTACTTGAACTGAGCGCGGATTAGTTGTTCATTAACACCGCCAATCTCCAACACTTCTTTATTGTATCTGGTGATAAAATCCTCCAGATTTTCATCATCGCGGCGTCAGATGTTCATGACGTCGGATGTATCACGAATGGAACGCCGTTGCTGGCTGAAGTGTGTTAAAAACTTTTCACGCAGATCTTTCCACGACTCGATATGTCCAGTTGGTAGGTTATCAAACCAGATTCGCGCTGGGCCAGTTAATGTTTGTACAAACAAATGACAGCATAGCGGAAGAGTCCAACCCCCAACCAAACCCGCGCTGGTGAACACTCTCAGATGATCATCAGGGTCAGTTAACCCATTGAACTTCCCTATGTTAGATGGTAATTTGGCCTTCTCCAATGGAGCTAGAGCTATCTCCAGTATGAACTTCGAGTTTTCCGCTGCTTCTGCAGGGCGGTAAACTAAGTCATAGTTGTGTTCTGCCTCAGGGTTATAAACCGCTCGAGGTCTGCATTTGTTATAGTTTGGCTGTAGTCGATTGAACACACTGTTGTTTGCACTTAAACGGTATGTTGGATCAGATTCATCGGTGTGGGTATCCCGTTGGGAACCCAACCTATCATGAACCGATTGTCTTCGACGAGGATGTGGTTCCCCGTGGTGTTACCTCTGGTAACTGCCTGACTGAATGTACTCGCGTTGTGACATGGATCTGGCATGAACTTCTGTGTCTTCATAAGTTTATTCTTCTCGTTGGGAGGCATGAGCTCTAGATCCCGGTCTCCGTGATTGAGTCAGAGGAGCAGTTTGAGCACACAACTGTGTGTACACTGCGTTTAATGCCCCTTGGGACCGGACATACCATGATATCGGAGTTTCGCCTGGTGGTAAAATTGATTGAGCAGGGTTTGCCGGTAACATTCCTGGAGTGACAGGATCATTTGCTCGATTGGATTGAACCTCGTTATCGTCCGAGGCATCTTCCAAGGCCGGAGTGATTCCGGTGATTCCGGTGAAGATGGTTCTAAGGGGGAAGGACGACGTTCCGATTGAAACGCTTCAGACCCCTGTCGATGAGAACTGGTACCAAGATCTGAAAGATGTGCCCAATATTGCGTTGCCGGAGAAAGCTCTCGTCGGAGCCGGCATGAGTTTGAACTGGAAGATGGAGCGTGAAGATAAACCCGTATACACAGAGGATGGTCATAGTAAGTTTGGGCTTCTCCACTCTCTTTCCCCCCCCCTTTTTTTTGACCTGTTTTCTTTTTTGAATGTAGTTGTTTCTTTGTATGTTGTTGCCTTCAAGAGAGAGGGCGGAAGGATGGGTACCATCAAAAAGAAACCTGAAGAGGAGCTTTGGTACCACCGTATTGTAAGGAATTTTGTTCTTCCACGAGATGCGGATCTATCTGCTCAACCAGCTGCTGGTGCTGGTAAGTTATATCTGCGTTTCGTTTTCTTTTTGCTCTTTGTGGGTAAGTTTTTGCTTTGCGCTTTTGTAGGTGAATTGTTGAATTTGGGCATAGGCCCTGAAAAGAAGAAACGCGCAACGACTTCTACTTTTTTGCCCAAGAGGAGTGAGACTGTTAAAGCTCAACCTTTGAAGACGAAGAATGTTGGAGAGAAGAAAGGTATGCGCCGTTCCTCTGTCTCCAGGTGTGATTATGTGGTGGTTTCTGACTCTTTGGAGGGTCTTACTCCTGCAGTGACTATGCGGGAACTGAAGCCTGAACCAAGGGATTCTGCTAATATTCCCCCATCCAACCCTAATGAGCCTATTGACTTGGACTCTAGTCCCGAACACTTGGTGCATCGGAAGGCTGGTAAACGGAAACAAACTGATCCTGACGCGGAGGGTCAACCTCCTAAAAAGGTGCAGAGGAAGAAAATTACCAGGAAAGGGAATCTTGATGCTTTTGTTTCGGAAACTATTCCTGGTAAGTGTCGTTTCTCCTTGTTTCCTTTAAGCGGACTGAATTCTTACAGATTTTTACTTGTCCAGAAGTTACTGTTTCCCCTATTCCCACAGAAGTGCAATCTGTGGTTAATGAAGAACTTCCCTCTACTCCTCCGCGCGCTGCTGTTGCAGACCCGTTAAAGCCTACAGAGGTTGCTGGGGATGGTGTGGAGAAAACTGTTGAGGCTGAGAAGCCTGTAGGTGTTGATACAGAGGCTGAAAAGATTGTTGAACCGAGCGTGGTAGATGGTGCTGATAATCCACCAACCCCTGAAGCTGTTGTTCAAGATTTGGGGAAAGAGCAGACTGCTGAAAAAATTTCAACTTCCTCCCTTAGACCTTCTGATGCTATGTCTGAACATACTGAGAGGGTCACAACTGAGGAACCAGGCTCATCTACTGGTGTTAATAAACAATCTCCAATTCGTCCAGAAGAAACTCTGGGAGAATATTATTACCGGACTTATACGGAAAAAGATGCTTCTGATCCTCATGCCCCTGTTTGGAATGTGAAGAAAGGCGATACCTTCTCGGATTGGCGTGTATGCCAAGATTGGTTGCAGGGGATACTTCCGCCTGGCGAGATTAAGTTTCAGGAAAGTCAACCTTATGAACAGACCTATCAGTCTTATCTTGCAGAAACTGCTTCTCATGTTTCTACTACTCACTGCATAGTGCGTGAGTGGTATAGTATGCATAAGGAGCAGGCATCTTTCATGGCATCTCAAAAGAAGTTTTCTAAAGATGAAAAACATGTGGCTCAGTTGAAGGCTAAATTAGAAACTGAGCGAAATAGTACGAGGGAAGGCTTTCTATAAAGAGAAATAGTACGAGAAATAGTACGAGGGACGACTTTCTAAAACCGAAGTAATAAGCGTGACTCTACCAGCAATGGATAAAATACTAGCCTTCCACCTCGACAACCTTTTATTAAACACCTCTATAATCTCTTCCCAATTATTGACCCGATTCATGTTGGCGCCCACAAGAATACCCAAATATTTGAAAGGCGTCGCACCCGGTCTACAACCCAAACCACCTGCCTTAAGAGCAATTTCGTCCGAATCTTTACCAATCCCGAACAGAGTAGATTTATGAAAATTTATTCTAAGCCCGGAACACAAATGGAACAATCACAGAATTCTCGTCAACGCTTTGAAATTAAAATCGGACCACTCTCCCATAACCATCGCATCGTCTGCATACAAAAGATGAGAGATTTCCGGACCACCGTTAGGAAGCCGAACCCCATTAAAAGCTCCACCAACGCATGCTTTGCGAATCATATTAGATAGTGCCTCCATTACAATAATGAATAAGAA
This sequence comes from Helianthus tuberosus, assembly GCA_030545235.1. Taxonomy (NCBI): domain Eukaryota; kingdom Viridiplantae; phylum Streptophyta; class Magnoliopsida; order Asterales; family Asteraceae; genus Helianthus; species Helianthus tuberosus. Next base: position 29,543,727 of record CM060369.1, on the reverse strand, counting down.
CGGAGAAATGGGATCCCCTTGGCGAATGCCTTTTTCACAATTAAATTCAAAGGTCGGAGAACCATTCACCAAGATAGACGATCGGGCCGAAGTTAAAATGCCTATAATCCAATTGCACCACACTTCTGGAAATTTCATTTGACGCATGACCGATAATAAAAAATCTCAGTTAACGTTATCACAGGCTTTCTCGAAATCGATTTTGAAAAGAAATAGCTCTTTTCCACTCCTTTTAGCCCAAGACAATATTTCGCTAATAATCAAAGGACCATCAAGAATATACCTCCCAGAAAGAAACGCAGATTGCGTCTCAAAAGTAAGTTTACCCATCACCACTTTGAGCCTATTAGCGAGAATCTTCGAGATCACCTTACTAATAACCCCGATAAGATTTATCGGTCTATATTCACAAAGATTGGTCGAGTCGTTAACCTTAGGAATAAGCGTCACAAAAGAAGAATTAACCCCCCTGTTGATTATGCCATGCTCCGCAAAGTAATGCAAAATAGCCACAAAATCATCCACAAATAGATTCCAAAACCGTTTAATGAACCGGAAATTGAAACCATCCGGACCCGGAGCTTTATCGCTACCACAATCAAACACAGCCGCTTTTATTTCTTTATTTTCAAATGGTTTCACCAATTCAGTCGCGTCAATATCGGAGAGCTCTTTTAAACCAACACAAGAAAGATCCGGCCGAACCGACACATCCTCCATAAATCGGCGCTTGAAAAATTGGAACACTTCTTTTTTAACTTCCGACGGCTTATGCACCCACGACCCGTTAATCATCAAACCCGGAATGCTATTACAAGCTTTCCGTTTATTCACCACCCCGTGAAAAAAAGCCGAGTTCTCGTCTCCGTCTTTCGCCCAACGAACCCTAGCTTTTTTACGAATGTCTTTCATTTTGTTCATTTCCAACTCTTGTGCTTTCTTAGTAGCTTCTTCGTAAACCCATTGTTCGGCTTCCGAAAGGTCTCTATCCTCAACAAGAGCATCCAATTCCAAAAGATCTTGTTTTAAATTGCGTTCCTCTTCTAGTTCAGAAACCGTAATCTTCTTCCTCCACTCAACAATAGCTTGTCGAATCTTCTTGAACTTTAGCATCAACATGACGTCAGGAGGGCCGTTACCATTGAAGTCTTTAATCGCGTTAACTACCACTTCTTCCAAGTCCCCCCTAGATAACCAAGAATTAAAAAATCTAAAAGGCTTCACTCCAAAATTACGCCCAACCACCTTCAAGATCAACGGGCTATGGTCCGATTTATCCCAAGCAATAGCCCTGTATTCCGCATGCGACCATTCGTTAAACCCATTCCAAGAGAGAAAGATACGATCAATTCGACTACATTTGTTACCCACGACGAAAGTGAACTTTCTCCCTTTCAAATGAAATTCATATAAGCCCACTTTATTAATGAATTCATTAAATTCATAGCTAACTGACGCAAAGAATTTAGAATTCCGTCTTTCCGATCTATCTCTGACGCAATTGAAATCCCCCCCAACAATCCAAAAACGATCATCTACCACAATATGACGCTCAAGATCACGCCAAAGTTGTCGCTTATCAGTTAACTTTTGTGGAGCATAAATGTTAACAAACACCATTTCCTTTCCAGACTCTTTGGCCAAGCCATGCACACTAAGAAAATTACGTTGCTTCTCCACCGAAATCATATCAAACTTAAAAGAATCACAAATAGATAAAAGCCCTCCCGAACGACCCGAAGAGCCAACCCAATCATACTCGAAAGCATTATTACCCCAGAAAGCCCCAACATTTATACCGTCTAACGAACCGAACTGTGTTTCTTGTAACATAATGAAATCCACTTCGTTTACTACTTTTAAATCCCTGAAGAAACACTAGATAAATGACCGGGATCGAAATATCTAGGGGGTTTGGATCTGCATAAAGTGGTTGTTCTCTCTCGTTTGATTCGATTACGATTGGTCTCCTTCTCCGATAACTCTGCAAAAAAGAAGCACCGTTAGCCTCGCCAAGGGGAGAAAGGGGTTCTCTCCTTGACCCGACTCCTGTGTGAGAATAAGTATGGGTTATGAAGAAGAAGAAGTATTTGAGAAGTGTGTGTAACTTGAATTTCATACCTGAGCAGTTCTCATATTTATAACCGGGAGTCTTTGGGCGGGAAAACCTGTTAGTGAAAAGTTGACGGAAGATGCTAACCCCGTAAGCGGTTACATTTCCTTCCGTCAAGCTTCTTGATCCTACGTGAGTGCACACGGATCGTGGTTTACATCTACGGCTGGGGGTATGCCACGTGGAAAGTGATCGAGTGGGGATTACTCTCCAATTACATGCTTTCGTTGTGATTTCAGGGATGCTTGAGGTGGTGACAAGTGTCCAGACGGTTATAACCGTCTTAGTGGTGCACGATTTGGGTTTTCTAGAAGATTACTGCTGTAATCTGGTGTGACTCTTTTATCGTGTGGAGTCAGCTGAAAGAATAATATCCAAGTCTGGATATCAGGCGGAAGGATTTTCATCCTTTGTTTATGGAAGAAAGCGCAAGGATTTAATTTCCTTTTGGCGCGCAAGTGTTGACTGTTGTTGGTGCCTTAAGCCCTTCTTTTGTAAGACCAGTGCACGGCCACGCAAGGTAAGAAAGGTTTTGAAAGACCAGGTTGTGGTATGGTCCCAAGCACTTGCTACGAGGTTTTTGGGACCTTACCCCTTCAAGTCCCCCAGTCTAGTGTTGCATTTATGCAAATAAGTGGAGCACTGGACTTATAAGAGGGGAATGTTTTTTGGCGCGAAACCGTGAAATCTTCTATGAGAAGATTTGCTTTGTTTTTGTTGTTTTTTTTATATAAAGATTTTGAAAATCTTTGACCTTAGATGGGACCGGTACAGTAAATACTGAGTGACAGGCTGTCACTGTCAGTTGTTCCTTACTGTCCGTGTTCTGCACGCACGCGTGTAATCGCGTTCGTGTTGATTTTCACTCGCTTTGTTGCTTGGAAAATTGTGATATCCGAAAAAGGTGTTATGGCGGTTACCGATGCTATTTATTGCGGTGAGTATATAACGTTTGAGTTGCCTCCTTTTCCGTTTAATCATTGTTTTGTTGAAACTTTTCCTGTTCCTTTCTTCATTAACCATCTAAGAACAGGTTTATTATTTCTTCCTCTTATGTAAACCGGAGAACACCAAGAAGACTTATCTGAAGAAATGTTGACTGAACTTCCACCGTTAAAGTGGCCCAGAGCGACCTTTGATGGTTTGGTTCGGAATCTTAAATTTCCGGAGAACTGGGGTGCTTTGTACCCTGACGAGGGGCAGATTGCAGCAGATGCTCCGGCTGGGTATATTACCCTTTTTTGGGACTTTTTCTGTGAAGGCAACTTTCGTTTGCCTGTCACTAAATTTTTCCTTGAAATCCTTGGGTATTACAAACTGCATATCTCCCAACTTCACCCTATTGGCATGGTTAGGGTTCGACATTTTGAATTTGTGTGTCGGACAATGCATATTGAGCCGACTGTTCTTCGATTTAGGGTTTTTCACCAGATGCACTGTACCCAAGGGTTTTACTCGTTCATTCAGAGAGCGTCTGCAAAGAAGGTTTTACAGAAGCCTCCGAAATCTTTCCATGATTGGAAGCAAAAAAATTTCTTTATCAAGGCCGGAGTGATTCCGGTGAGGATGGTTTTAAGGGGGAAGGAAGATGTTCCCGTTGAAACAATTCAGACCCCTGTTGACGAGAACTGGTATCAGGATCTGAAGGATGTTCCCAACATTACTTTACCGGAAAAAGCCCTTGTTGGTGCCAGCATGAGCTTGAATTGAAAAATGGACCGTGATGACAAGCTGGTGTACACCGAGGGTGGTCATGGTAAGATTGGGGTTTTTCCCTCTTTTCTCTTTTTTTTTAGCTTGCCTTTCTTCCTTTGTAGTTGTTTCGCTGTATGTTGTTGCGTTTAAGAGGGAAGGCGGAAAGATGGGTACCATCAAGAAGAAGCCTGATGAAGAACTTTAGTACCATAGGATTGTAAAAAACTTTGCTCTACCGCGGGATGCAGACCTGTCTGCTCAGCCTGCTGCTGGTGCTGGTAAGATATTGTGCATATTGGTTTACTGTTCGCCTTTTTTGCGCCTTTGAGTAAATTGTTATCTGCGCTTCTGTAGGTGAGTTGTCAAACTTGGGCATAGGCCCTGAAAAGAAGAAACGCGCGGTGACTTCTACTTCTGCGCCGAAGAAAAGCGAAGATAAAGCTCAATCCTTGAAGGCAAAAAATGTTGGAGGAGAGAAGAAAGGTATGCGCCGTTCCTCTGACTCCTGGTGTGATTATGTGGTGGTTTCTGACTCTTTGGAGGGTCTTACGCCTGCAGTTACTGTGAGGAAACCGAAAACTGAACCGAAAGATTCTGCTGATATCCCACCATCCAACCCGAATGATCCCATTGACTTGGAATCTAGTCTTGAACACTTGGTGCCAAGGAAGACGGGCAAGAGGAAACAGACTGATACTGAAGCTGAGGGTCAACCCTCCAAGAAGATTCAAAGGAAGAAAATTACCAGGAAGGGTAATCTGGATGCTTTTATTTTGGAATCTGCTCCTAGTAAGTGTTGTCTTTACTTCTTTCCCTGATGCGCATTAAATCTTTATAGACTTTTTTGTTTTTTCAGAGGTTCCCGTTTCCCCTGTTCCTACAGAGCCATAGCCTGTGGTAAATGAAGAACTCCCACCTTCTCCTCCGCGTGCTTCTGTTGCTAATCAGTTGAAGACTACGGAGGTTCCTGAAGGTGGTGTGGAGAAGACTATTGAGGCTGACAAGCCTGTTGATGTTACTGTGGAGGTTGAAAAAGTTGTTGATCCAGAGGTTGTAGATGGCGCTGGGAATCCACGAATCCCTGAAACTGTTGCTCAAGACCTGGGGAAAGAACAAACTGCTGAGAAACCTCCTACTTCCACCTCTTCTCCTAAACCTTCTGGCTCTATGCCTGAGCATGTTGAGAAGGCTTCTACTGAGGAACAAAGCTCTTTTGCTGATGTTGATAAAAATTCTCCAATTCGCCCAGAGGAAACCCTGGGGGATTACTATTATAGGACTTACTCGGAGAAAAATGCTTCTGAACTTCATGCCCCTGTTTGGAATTTGAAGAAAGGTGACACCTTCTCGGATTGGCATGTGTGTCGAGATTGGCTGCAGGGGATATTTCCGCCTGGGGAGATCAAGTTTCAAGAAAGCCGATCTTATGAACAAACTTATCAGGCTTACTTTGAGGAGACTGCCTCTCATGCTTCTACCACTCATCGCATAGTGCGTGAGTGGTATAGTATGCATAAGGATTGGGAATCTTTTAAGGTTTCCCAGAAGAAGTTTGCTAGTGATGAAAGTCGCTTAGCTCAGCTAAAAGCTAAATTGGAAGCTGATCAAGCCAAGTTTGAGGCCGATCGTAAAACCGAGGAGTGGTCTGTTGCAGGTTGGAAGAAGAAAGCGGAAGCTGATGCTGCCCTCCTTTCCGAAGAACGCAAAAACTGGAAGAGAATTTGCGAAAAAGATAATGATGAGAAGATAAATCTTCGCAATGTCATCAATAATCTCAAGGCTGATATTGAAAAATTGAAGAGACAAGATGCGGAGGTAGAAAGGTTGAAAAAGGAGAAAGCTGATGTAGAAGCTGCGCTGGAAGAAGCGCGTTCTCATAGGGAGCGCAGTGAGCAGCGAGAGGTACAAGCTTGCGCCACTCTTGCTCTTAGAGATAAAGAGTTAGAAGATCTTACTGCTTTGCTTTCTGACCAGGAACAACTAAAAAGGGACCTGGAGCTTGCGCATTCTGATAAGGCTGAAACTTCTCGCCGCTTGACCGAAACTGAAGAGAAATTGGAAAACTCTGAAACGGCGCGAGCCACGGCGGAGAGCGAGCTTGAACCTTTAAAGAGTGATATGGCGTGGTTAAAAGATCGTGGGATTGCTTGCGTAAGTTGCTTGCCCTTTCTCTTCTTTTTTGTTGTGGGTTTGATGACGCTCCTTTTTACCCTTTCTTATTTTCATAGGTTGCTGAATCAGTGTTAAATTCCGAAGAGTTAGATAAAACCGTTGCGCATTTAGTTGTTGCTGCGCGAAAAGATGGGTATGCGCAAGGATATGCTGAATGTTCGCATCATGTAAATAGCGCTTTAAAGGTTGACTGGGATGTCAGTAAATCTGCGACTTTTGGCGTGGATACTGGTGCTGCGCTTGCTGCTTTGAAATCGGAATTTAACAACTTGCAACTTCCAGTTATGGATCTGATAAATGTTGCGCTGCAATCTGATGATCACGTAGCACAACTAAGGGAAATCTTTCCGGATGAGGGTGAAGATTTAGCGTAGGTTGAAAATGTATTGAACAATTTTCTTGTAATATTTGGGACGTATATCCCTCTTTTTGTTGGTGTGCTGTTGCGCAAGTAACTAAAACACTGCCGTGTTTGATAGTTTTTAAGGCGTATTTGTACGCTGAGAATAGCATGATGTTTCTATTCGTTTGTTTGATGATTTTACAATATTTTGCATGGACACAATTACTTTGATTAGGTAAGGCAAATGAAGTTGGTATAAAGCTCATGTGTGAACGTATAGTCTTGTGTGATATGATCACTGACTGTTCATGAGATTTGTTTTTTTTGTGATGTTTTTGCGCTTACCAAAAGAAATTGCATGCACTTTGTAAGAAACATAAGAATAATAGAAACTTTGCTTTTTTATTTAGGTATAGGGCACATAGGCCATTACAAAGTTTGATTAAAATAAATATATGAAACTTAACTTACTCTAAATTTCCCGCTTCGTTTGATAAATCATGTTTTCCCCGCGGTGAATTCATAGAGTTGTCCCTTAAGTTTTCGCCCTTTTGCTTGGGCCCTCCTTGCCCCGAGTTATTTGCTTTATTTCTTTGCCCACATTTTGGAGCAGATGTGTGAGCTCGTCGCTTTTGAGGGCTTTCTCTATTTCTGTGCGTAAAGAAATGCAGTTGTTAGTGATATGCCCGTTGTCCTTGTGATACTCGCAGTATTGGGCAGGATCTTGTCCACGCTTATTTTTCATGGGGATCGGAGGTTTGAATTGATAGTCTTCAATACTCAAAACTTCCGCCGGGGTCTTAGTTAGGGGAGTCCATTGCCTCTCCCTATTCTCCTGTTTAGACTCCCTCTGTGCGGCGAGTTTGTTGATCGTTGCTCGAGCATCGTCAGACGAACGATTTTCGGAGCCAAACTCGCGCCATGATTTCTTAAATTTTCTCTCACCAGTTGAGCTTAAGTCCGCGGGTCTATTATATGGTGGCGGTGGTCTGTTTGTGGTAAGGTTCTTTTCGGTTTGCGCGTAAACCTTGGCCGCCGCCAGCACCTTCTCCCAACTCTTTGGGAGGCCTTCTGTTCAAGATAATACTTTAATCATGTCATCGCACCTAACCGCGTACTTGAATTGAGCGCGGATTAGTTGCTCATGAACACCGCCAATCTCCAGTACCTCTTTGTTGTATCTGGTGATAAAATCCTCCAGATTTTCGTCGTCATGGCGCCAAATGTTCATGACATCAGATGTATCGCGAATGGAACGCCGTTGTTGGCCAAAATGTGTCAAAAACTTTTCGCGCAGATTGATGCGTGTGAAGTGTTATATATATTAGGTGTATATTTTAAGCCCCTTTAACACTTTTTAGTCAAGTTTTAAATTTATAAAACACGATATTTACTAACACTAGACACACATATGGGCAAGTGCACCCATCGTGAGCGTAGTATAGTGTTGGTAAGATACCGAGGTCGTCCAAGGACACAAGAGCTTTTAGTACCGGTTTATCCTCAACGTCTAATCAAATAAAAAAGAAGTTTAGAAAAATGTTTTAAACTAAGAAAAATAAAAATTAACTAAAATGCTGAAAATAAAAATAAAAAGAAAAAACAGATAGACAAGATGAATCACTTGGTTCCGACTCGTATCTAGTGTAACCTTTGATTATTTCCGCACTTTTGCACTATTTTAAGAGATTATCTTAGTTATTGTAATAGGCCCCTCATTTGAAGGTGACGTTACCCTCACCCCAGTAGTTTGAGTCAGCAAGGATACAATCCTAAAAGGGTGGATTATTGGAAGATAATTAATTAAGTTATTAATGCAAATTATGGTAGGCCCCTCTTTTGGAGGTGACGTTACCCTCGACTAAGTAGTCTGAGTCAGCAGGGATACAGTCCTAAATAGCCGGGTTATAGTATTAATAGTAGTTAACTTATGAGGGGATCAAAGAGTTTGGACCCCCGCCATCCAATACCGTTAAGTATTGAAGGAGGTCCTACTAAATTTGACCCAGGTCCATTGCAAGACCTCTAAACGCTGAACAATGGCAAGACCTTTACCAAACCGTTCCCTTAACCCTCGACCAGGTAGCCAACATACCTCCATATAGACCGTGGAGATATGAATGGTGAAAATCTTTTATTTTATATAGACAGTAAAATAATTTCAAGACACCACGGACAAACGATAAAGAAAGATCACCTTCAACATAAGCAACTAGTTATTAAAGTCATTAATACGAAACCAAATAAAAAGTGCGAAAAGATTAGAAATAAAAAGTATTACACTAGACACTTTGTCTTCACCAAGTGATGTAAGAGACTTAGGCAAACATGGCCTTGATTGTCAAGAACTCTTACGATCAATCTTTGATCCCGAGACGACTCACACACTCTACGATGGACAATGGATGATGGTGGTGGATGATGGTGTTATGGTGGTGGTGGGTGGTGGGTGAAGTGTGAGAGAAGTGGTGTGCCAAGGGATGGTTTGAGCTTTAGCCAAGCACTTCTATTTATAGGCTGAATAGAAGCTCGGGCACGGCCCCGTGTCCAGTGGGCATGGCCCCGTGTCCACATCCTTCTCTTTCTTCATTTAATGCAGTTTTTTCTTTTTAGTTGACCACGCCCCTGTGTCCGCTGAGCACGACCCCGTGGTGCAGAAGAATCTTTGTACTATGCAGATTTGCTGGATTGTGCGAATCTTATAGTTGACCACGGCCCGTTGTCCGCTGAACACGACCCCGTGGTGGGCAATAGAAGCTTCTACCACTTTGTCTTTTCTGCTGACACTTGGGCACGCCCCCGTGCTGGCTGAGCACGGGGCGTGTTTAGTCTTCTGATCTCTTGTTTTGCTTGGGAAGATGTTGTCGTGGGGTCGGGCATGTCACGTCTTGTTCCTTTTCTTGTATTTATGTTAGATTTTGATGTCTTTTTGCTTCTTTTGTTAATTTGAGCTCATTTAATCCTGAAAATACAAAAGGAAGACAAAAGCACACTTTTTCCAACATTAGTACTAAAAAAGGGTTAGTTTTATGCCTCATTTGATGAAATTTATATGTTGCATTTTTAACACATCAAATACCCCCACACTTGAATCTTTGCTTGTCCTCAAGCAAAACTCTTTAATATGTGGCTATTACACTCCCAAATGGAATGGGTAGAGAAGAAGGTTTTTGGGCTTGTCGTAGAGTGTCGGGATTTCCAAGATTCTTTATTTAATTTTATTTTTATTTATTTACAATCCTATTCGTCATGATTTATTTAAAACTTTTCATAAGATAAATTACTTATTAAGGCATAACATGCCTCTTTAAAATTCTATTTATATACAAGTTCACATACCTCACGGGGATCACTCAACACTCGGCCGAAAATGTATTTTTGTGGATCACTCGAGAGCGGCATGGAACTTACTTCTACCATAGGCTTGCCAAGCAATCAATCCTCCTCCTTTTTAACTTATATACCTTTGTAAATATCAAGAGGACTTTATGGGTGAAGGGTTAGGCTTGGGTTAAAGGTAGGTGGTTGGGTTGGTGGTTAGTAGAAAAAGGGCTAAAAAGCGTAACAAGTGTCGGTTTTCGTAAGACTTTCTATTTTTGTAACTTTTATTTTGATGAAGCTATTATTCAAACAAAGTTATTTTTGATGAACTTGTTTGTTTATTTTCTTTTGCTTCATCATCAACACAATTTTTTTTTATTTTTTTATTTTTTTTTTGAAAGTCATACGAAAAACTGAACTTGTTACTAAAACAAAGGGGTAAAAATGAAAAAGGTTTTGGTGGGTAAAAAGGGTGTTTGGTTGGGTTATGAAATGAAAAGGTTTAGGCTCAAAGGGGCTAACTAGGGGGGTTTTGGGTAGGTGGTAAAAAAAAAAGAAAAATAATGGTGTAGAAATAAAAAGGGTTAGTCCTAATGCCTCCATCATTTACTTACTCGGGTTTAAGTTGGTAAGGACCGGGAATGTATTGTCATGGCAAGTTCTAGAGTCGTAAGAACCAAGCGGCTATTCACACAAGAAACGAAAAATGAGCATTTAGTCTAATGATATGTAATTGTATGCTCAATAAAGGCTCAAAACTCACTTTTGTGGGAATGAGTTTTTTATGTGATCAAGTATATATAATCAAATTTTAACTAAGCTTGTCATGCCTTTTCATAATTTTCTTAGGTTGGTTTTTTTTTTTATCACGACGCTATCGGTTGTAAATTCGTAAAAATATAACCTTTTTAGAACTTGAAATTCCCGAGTTAAATCTAGACAAGTAAAAAATATGAAAATTTTTGAAAAAATTTGGGGTGATTAGCGGTTCTAATAGAGTTTTGTGTAAGGCTTGTATTTAGGACTTCTAAGATTCAAGGTTTTAGCATCCCCCCCCCCACACTTAAATTACACATTGTCCTCAATGTGTCCCAAAAATAAGTTTTTAGGTTGACTGAATGTGTAAAAGGTGTGAAAAAAACAAAAAAATTGTGTTACTGGGCGCTGAACACGGCCCCGTGTTGTCCGGGAATGGCCCCGTGTTCAAGTGCCAGTAACAAAATTAAAACAAGAGAAACAGAAGCCTGGACACGGGGGCGTGTTGGGTGAACACGGCCCGTGTCCAGTTACCTGAACTGGGTCTTTTTCTGCAGACTGTGCAGCACGGGGTCGTGTTGGGTGGACACGGCCCGTGCCGAGCTTACTGTAAACGAAGAAATTTGTCGGACGGTTCTATTTTCCTGCATGGAGTGCTGGTTCAAGTTTCCCTTGCATCCTTTGCCGTCTCAAGTGTGTTTTATTCCATTCAACACCATTCAAACACCAAATTAAATAAAACCATCATTCATTAATCATAGAGAGAATTACATAATAGTCCTAAAAATTAAAATATTAGCTAGTTAGGTCAAAGAAGCACAAGAAATCCAATCCAATAAGTTTCTAGCCTACTATTTATTCTACTAGCAAAATATCCGAAAAGATAGATCTCTCGGTTAAAAGTGGCTCGACAACTTCTTCCTCCGGGTATAGGCTCCTCATACATCGGCGAGCCACTCTTCGATCTCCCTAGGGAGAAGAAAAGCGGGCTCATGAGCATTGGGTTGAGGAGGTGTAACTTCCACCGGGATTTCTTGGAGTTCTTCAAGAGGAGGCTCCGCCGGAATGTCGTCCCAACCGGTAGGATTTTGGATTCCAAGTGCGAGGTTCCAATCCTCTTGAGGGAGGATTGGTTCCACAGGAGGTGTTACCAGAATATTTAACCTCTGGTGCAAGAGGTTTATTTCCTGGAAACTGTTTTCCAACCCCACCGAGAGATAGTTTATACGGTCAATGAGGACCTCCTCCACTGAAGTCATCTCGTCAAGTGCTTCACGTAGCGCCATTACGTATCTTACGAGAGTTGCTTCAATCGATGGCCTCCTTTCCCGTCGGCTGTTCCTTGAGTGTGCAGAAGAGGTTCCGCTGTTTTGGCTAGACATTCTACGAAAACAAACCAAAAATAGTTCGTTTTAATGAAACAGTACTACGGGCACGGCCCCGTGCTCAATGAGCACGGCCCCGTGTTCAACTTTCTGCAGATTTTTAGAACAAGGAATCTTGGGGGTTTCAAATTATTTTCTTAACTTATGAAGCTTTTTGAGCAAAAATAACTTAAAACAATGTTGTGTAACTTATTTTTAACAAGATTCCTCGAACAAAAATTCAATAAACATCACAACAAAGCTTGACATCAAGCTTTAATGGAGTTGTTGGTGCAAGAAAGATGAAGAAGAAGGCAATAGATGAAAGAGGAAAGGACAAGATGCTTGTAAGAACCTTCTTTTAGAACATACCTAGGATGGTAAGTCAGAAAATCCTTTCAAATCTCTGTCCCTGGATGGTCCAAATATGCAGGGTTCTTGGCTGCATTTATAGAAAACGACAGCATGCTGGACACGGCCCCGTGTCGGCTGGACACGGCCCCGTGTGCAGGCAAGATCCTGACACGTTTTGTCCGTATTCTGACAAAAGTCAGAAGGGAATCTCTTGGTGGACACGGGGACGTGTTGACCTGGGCACGGCCCCGTGTCGGAAGGCTGTTTTATGAAGTGCGTCTATTTTTAAGGAACTTTTCCGGTTCGGGCGGTTCCTTACTGGATGGAACAACCCCAAAGTGCCTAAGATACCTTAATTATTCTAGATTGAGACGAGAACGCAAGAGGTTGTCGGTGAGGGTGATTCCTATGCTATATGTAGGTGGACAAGTCCAACCCTTTTCCGGGCTCTCGTTAAAGAAGGTGTATGTCGAATCGCTCAGGTCTATGTATGCATCGAACGAAGTCGATGGGGAGTCCTTCACGGCACAATCGACACAGGGACGACTATCGCTCAAGTCCTCACTAGAGTTAGAAGTATCATTAGAAACAATGAAGTTGTTTGAATGCGTTTCTAACCTCTCTTCTTGGTTATCGTCTTGGAAAAGATTATTGAAATCTTCCCTAAGTTCTTTTAACCAATTAAAAATTAGATCTTCTCGTTGAAATAATTCATCGAGAAGCATTTATCCTAGAATATCCGGTTGGGCGCATTCGAGGGAGAGATAGGGATTATTTTTACTTTCGCCCCTCTTAAGGATACTAGGAAATGATGGGTCTATATAGTGGGGTTTATAATTTAGAAAAAAGCATTCTAATTCTTTATGGTTACCACCACATAATTGACACCACATAGTATCATAAGAGTGCCGAAAGTAAAAAGTATCAGTATCACTCATGTTTGTGTCAGAAATTACCAACTGTTGGGATCTTACGGTTCTGTTTTCAGTAACCGAAACTTGGGCACGGGGGCGTGTTGAGTGGGCACGACCCCGTGTTCAGCTTACTGTCTGACTTAAAACAGGATTGCCAGTTCCAATGATTGGGCACGAGGCGTGTTCAGCGGGCACGGCCCGTGCTGAGTTCTGCAGAAGCTGAAAAAATAAAAAAAAATCCTAAAAAAAAAATGAAAAACAAGAAAAACGATTAGGACGTTGATTCCTAACTTTCTTAAAATCCTTGTGTTCCCCGGCAACGGCGCCAAAAACTTGATGCGTGTGAAGTATTATATATATTAGGTGTATATTTTAAGCCCCTTTAACACTTTTTAGTCAAGTTTTAAATTTATAAAACACGATATTTACTAACACTAGACACACATATGGGCAAGTGCACCCATCGTGAGCGTAGTATAGTGTTGGTAAGATACCGAGGTCGTCCAAGGACACAAGAGCTTTTAGTACCGGTTTATCCTCAACGTCTAATCAAATCAAAAAGAAGTTTAGAAAAATGTTTTAAACTAAGAAAAATAAAAATTAACTAAAATGCTGAAAATAAAAATAAAAAGAAAAAACAGATAGACAAGATGAATCACTTGGTTCCGACTCGTATCTAGTGTAACCTTTGATTATTTCCGCACTTTTGAACTATTTTAAGAGATTATCTTAGTTATTGTAGTAGGCCCCTCTTTTGAAGGTGACGTTACCCTCACCCCAGTAGTTTGAGTCAGCAAGGATACAATCCTAAAAGGGTGGATTATTGGAAGATAATTAATTTAGTTATTAATGCAAATTATGGTAGGCCCCTCTTTTGGAGGTGACGTTACCCTCGACTAAGTAGTCTGAGTCAGCAGGGATACAGTCCTAAATAGCCGGGTTATAGTATTAATAGTAGTTAACTTATGAGGGGATCAAAGAGTTTGGACCCCCGCCATCCAATACCGTTAAGTATTGAAGGAGGTCCTACTAAATTTGACCCAGGTCCATTGCAGGACCTCTAAACGCTGAACAATGGCAAGACCTTTACCAAACCGTTCCCTTAACCCCCGACCAGGTAGCCAACATACCTCCATATAGACCGTGGAGATATGAATGGTAAAAATCTTTTATTTTATATAGACAGTAAAATAATTTCAAGACACCACGGACAAACGATAAAGAAAGATCACCTTCAACATAAGCAACTAGTTATTAAAGTCATTAATACGAAACCAAATAAAAAGTGCGAAAAGATTAGAAATAAAAAGTATTACACTAGACACTTTGTCTTCACCAAGTGATGTAAGAGACTTAGGCAAACATGGCCTTGATTGTCAAGAACTCTTACGATCAATCTTGGATCCCGAGACGACTCACACACTTTACGATGGACAATGGATGATGGTGGTGGATGATGGTGTTATGGTGGTGGTGGGTGGTGGGTGGTGGGTGAAGTGTGAGAGAGGTGGTGTGCCAAGGGATGGTTTGAGCTTTAGCCAAGCACTTCTATTTATAGGCTGAACAGAAGCTCGGGCACGGCCCCGTGTCCACATCCTTCTCTTTTTTCATTTAATGCAGTTTTGTCTTTTTAGTTGACCACGCCCCCGTGTCCGCTGAGCACGACCCCGTGGTGCAGAAGAATCTTTGTACTATGCAGATTTGCTGGATTGTGCGAATCTTATAGTTGACCACGGCCCCGTGTCCGCTGAGCATGGCCCCGTGGTGGGCAATAGAAGCTTCTACCACTTTGTCTTTTCTGCTGACACTTGGGCACGCCCCCATGCTGGCTGAGCACGGGGCGTGTTCAGTCTTCTGATCTCTTGTTTTGCTTGGGAAGATGTTGTCGTGGGGTCGGGCATGTCACGTCTTGTTCCTTTTCTTGTATTTATGTTAGATTTTGATGTCTTTTTGCTTCTTTTGTTAATTTGAGCTCATTTAATCCTGAAAATACAAAAGGAAGACAAAAGCACACTTTTTCCAACATTAGTACTAAAAAGGGTTAGTTTTATGCCTCATTTGATGAAATTTATATGTTGCATTTTTAACACATCACAGATCCTTCCACAATGTGATCTGTCCGATTGGCAAATTATCGAACCAGATTCTCGCTGCGCCGGTTAGGGTTTGTACAAACAGATGGCACCATAATGGTAGGGTCCAGCCCCCAACCAAACCTGCGCTTGTGAACACCCTTAAATGATCATCCGGGTCTGTCAACCCGTTGAACTTTCGCACATTAGATGGTAATTTTGCTTTCTCAAGTGGAGCCAACGCTATTTCCATGATGAATTTTGAATTTTCCGCTGCTTCTGCAGGGTGGTAAATCAAATCGTAATTATGCTCTGCCTCAGGGTTGTAAACCGCACGAGGTCTGCATTTGTTGTAATTTGGCCGCAACCGGTCGAACACACTGGTATTTGCACTTAAACGGTAGGTTGGATCAGATTCATCGGTGTGGGTGTTTTGTTGAGAACCCAACCTAGTGTGAACTGATTGTCTTCGGTGAGGGTGTGGTTCATCTCGATACTCTCTCTGATGACTTCCTGACTGAGTGTACTCATGTTTTGAAGCAGATCTGGAGTAAACTTCTGTATTCTCGTAAGTTGAATCCTCCCGTTGGGAAGCGTTAGCACGAGATCCTGGTCTCCGTGATCGAGTTAGGGGAGCAGTCTGTGCACACAGCTGTGTGTATACTGCGTTTAGTGCCCATTGAGACCTAACGTACCAGGAGATTGGAGTATCTCCTGGTGGTAAAATTGACTGAACAGGATTTGCTGGTAACACTCCTGGAGTAACGGTTTCACTTACTCGATTGGATTGGACCTCATTATCATCGGAGGCTTCCTCCGGAATCCCTTCCGGTTGGACGTTGTTACCAAAATTCGGCCGAGGGCCAGTTTATCGGTGAGCTGATGTCTCTTCCATGAGCAAATGGAATCAACGAAGTGAATCGAAAAACAATAGAAAAACGGGTGAAACAAAGAAAAACGGTGGGCGCCAAGCCGCCAATGAAGAAACACTAGATAAACGACCGGGATCGAAATATCTAGGGGGTTTGGATCTGCATAAAGGGGTTTGTTCTCTCTCGTTTGATTCGATTATAATTGATCTCCTTCTCCGATAACTCTGCAAAAAAGAAGCACCGTTAGCCTCGCCAAGGGGAGAAAGGGGTTCTCTCCTTGACCCGACTGCGGTATGAGAATAAGTATGGGTTATGAAGAAGAAGAAGTATTTGAGAAGTGTGTGTAACTTGAATTTCATACCTAAGCAGTTCTCATATTTATAACCGGGAGTCTTTGGGCGGGAAAACCTGTTAGTGAAAAGTTGACGGAAGATGCTAACCCCGTAAGCGGTTACATTTCCTTCCGTCAAGCTTCTTGATCCTACGTGAGTGCACACGGATCGTGGTTTACATCTACGGCTGGGGTATGCCACGTGGAAAGTGATCGAGTGGGGATTACTCTCCAATTACATGCTTTCGTTGTGATTTCAGGGATGCTTGAGGTGGTGACACGTGTCCAGACGGTTATAACCGTCTTAGTGGTGCACGATTTGGGTTTTCTAGAAGATTACTACTGTAATCTGGTGTGACTCTTTTATCGTGTGGAGTCAGCTGAAAGAATAATATCCAAGTCTGGATATCAGGCGGAAGGATTTTCATCCTTTGTTTATGGAAGAAAGCGCAAGGATTTAATTTCCTTTTGGCACGCAAGCGTTGACTGTTGTTGGTGCCTTAAGACCTTATTTTGAAAGACCAGTGCGCGGCCATGCAAGGTAAGAAAGGTTTTGAAAGACCAGGTTGTGGTATGGTCCCAAGCACTTGCTACGAGGTTTTTGGGACCTTACCCCTTCAACCCCGAATCCACGAACTTTTGTCTTGTCTACCCAACCCACGGATATTAACGGACAACACATTCATTTACAACCGGTTTGTAAGCCTTCTTCAATAATAGATTTTTCCAAAACAGCTTCGAAAGTTTCTACATTTATGAGCCCGACCACATCAGCCATCAATATGGTACCATTCACTTCTTCACTAACATGGTCTGTACCAGCCTGGACTTCACCCTCTTCGAACACCTTTCATTGAAAATTCAGTTCAATTACCCTAAAAGTTTAATAACCATACGAATAATCGTCATACTTGACAAAAATAAGTAAATGTGTTGCCACGTGAAATTCCCCGATCGTTTTCTTATTTTCCTATGCAATCCAATCCAATCAAATCATCATTTCCTTTATTTTCCTCCATAATCAAATTATATTTTCCTTATAAACTATTTAATTCCTACATCCTCATTAGGCTGGAGGGTGTGGGGTAGGGCTGTTCAAATTGCTCGGTGCTCGACGCTCGCTCGGAAAATACTCGAAATTTGCTCGTTCGATTTAGCTCGATTAAAAAAAATGCTCGGTTCGGATCGGCTCGGTTTGTAAATGAACCGAGCACGAGCAAAGGTCCGCTCAGTACGGTTCGGCTCGGTTGGCTCAATTTATCTTTTAATATATATATATGCATATATATATTTGTGTTTGTGTGTGTATCATTTTTAATGAAATGACTAGAAACCAACATTAATAATGTTGGGCCAAGATCCAAATAGAGCTCATTTAAGTAATTAGAATTGAAATCCAATACCAATAGTTCATTATCCAATACTTAAATGTCCATTTGAGTAATTGAGTCAAAATTTCAAATACTAAAATGTGAAACGTCGATCAATACTCAAGTCTCAACCTGCCATTTGATTCAGAAGTGCAAGACCCTAATCAAAACCCCCCATTGGCCATCGTTATTCGATTTCTCCATCGCCACTCGCCATGACGCCAACTCTCAAGGGTTTAGCTTCAATCGATCCATTCAATTTCAAACTTCCGATAGAACAAGGGTATGTTTCAATCGGTCGACGATTTATCTTCCCGCTTAGTTAATCTCGATAGAACAAGTTGAGTGTTTTTATATTCCTTGTTATTTGTTAAATTTTTACTTGTTTTCTATTGGATGAAACATTAGGGATGAAAACTGCACTTTATTCTAATAACTAGCACTCCCATCGTCACTTTCTTTGTTTATTCTGCAACGCTCGATACTCGCTCGACGTTCGTTCGAAAAATGCTCAGATCGAAAGACGCTCGCTCGACTTTGGCTCGGTTGAAAAAACGCTCGATTCGGTTCGAATCGGTTTGTAAACGAACCGAGCACGAGCAAAGGTCTGACCGGTTCGGTTCGGCTCGTGAACAGCCCTAGTGTGGGGGCTCCATCCCCGCCACATCACCATGTATAGCGCCCATATGGGTTCCATCACCACACCCTCCAAGTGAAGAGGGGGCGTCATTGATGAGGCTCCATCATGGTAACACCCGGTAGCGCCTAAACCTTCAATTTGGACCAATCAAATGTTTTTTTTTTTATTTTGTTAAAAATGGGCTCCATCCATACCATGTAAATTAAAGGGGGGCTCCATAGGTGAGGTGGATCCTATGTGGACTTAATAAAGGCATAAAGCCCCATAGGGCTCCATCCACACCTCATAGCCTTACTATAGATCTAATAGAAAAAATTACACCGTTAGTTCTTGTGGTTTCTGCCAAATTTCATTGTCGGGTATTAATAGTTTTTTGTTGCAAAATCAGGTATTAATGTTCTAGTTTGTTACAATGTTGAGTACTAATGCCAAATCTTGTCACAATGTTGAGTCCTAATGCCAAACTTTAAATTATTTTAGTCAAATATAATTAATTAAAAATAGACTCCCTATTTATTAAAGAGCAATTTAGTCATTTTATTAAGTCTTAACAAAAAAGTTAACAAGGTTTGGTCTTAGTACTCAACATTGTGACAAATTAGAAAGTTAAAACCTGATTTTGCAACAAAAAACTATTAGTACCCTACATTGAAATTTGGCAGAAACCTCAAGAACCAATGGTGTAATTTTTTCGATCTAATATTTTATTTATTCAACTCGTATAATACAGGATTATCATAAAATCAAGAATCAATGACAAATAATTTAGTACAAGGTACGTGTGTTCTTCTGGAGTCCATCGAATCAGGGACCGACCTACTAGTATGTGTGGGTGGGCGGCCGCACCGCTTAAATTTCCTTTTTTTAGTGTTATACGTCAGGTAAAATCTCGATTGCCCCCCTTGAAATTTTGTAATCGCACCCCTTGAACATGTCGGAACTGTGTGAACTCCCCGATGATCGAATTGGAATGAATGTATTCCTCTCTTTCTTTCTAGTCGCAGACCCCGTCCCCTTTCCATCTTCACCGTTTTCAGCCCGTATATGGACTTTAGTATCCTAAAGTTAGATAGTTAGATTAAAACTTAGTTTAATGACTTTTTTTTATGTATTTTTTGCAAAAACACATCATTTTACACGTCATTTTAGGTAAGTAGGGGCTTAATTATGTAAACTTAGTTTAATGACTTTTTTATGTATTTTTTTGCATGTATATGGACTTTAATATACTAAAGTTAGATTGAGAGACTTTTTGTAATATGTTATGTTTTGTAATTATGATACTATCCCTAGATCTTATTACATTTAGCTATGACATTTGTGATATACAAACATAAAATTAAAAGGAACTGCAAATTATTCAATGTAGGTTAAGCTCTTTGAAACTTGCCTTACAAGTAAATAAAGACAAGTATGGATTTATGGAGAACTAGATTCGTCCCTTCATTACTTCATTATAATGTTGTTTAAAATGCTTAGTCACAATAAGAATTAGTTATACATAAATGGAATGATAGAGTGATGTCTCATATTCTTGAACAAACATGCCTTTATTCATAGCATTAATAATGAAATTCACACACATACATACAAAGGAAAACATATAACCGTTGTAGCCTAAACGTATCATAAGATGGTACACAAGCTACTACCCAAGACGCTGACATGAATTGCCGCGTTCAATGCTCCTAGCGCTGTCTGCCATTTTTGCTGAAAAAAATCATAATTTTAGTACACAAGACAAAATAATAATAAGCTATCTAAATTTATAAAACACTAGCTATATGCTTTGTCTAATAATACTCTGCCTAACCTCCTAAGTGGGTTGGCCCAAAGGGTTTGAGCCAACACATAATTACCAATAAACATCTTTAGACTTTAGCCCATACTAGTAATAAGACCCGCGCGCGTTGCGGCGCGGGTACTTCGCAAATATCAAACATATTAGTTCAAGCGTTATGTGATGTGTTAACCATATGAAAAAACATGTTTTGAAGTATCCGACTGAACTCAATGTATCCTATAGTTGCATTGCCATTGGATCAAAACGTAACGTAAATCAAATTTATATCGTACAATCATAACGTACTATACGCGACCCAATTAACTCGAATTTATATCGTGAAACCAAAAACTCTCGAGGGGGTCAAAGTGGCATTTACAAAGTTCATAAAAAGTCAAGTGGTTAAAAATTGCATTTCCTAAACTTAAGGGCTAAGAAAGGGTAAAGATAAAATTTGAGAAAGTTTTAGGGTAAGAAGGAAACTATAACAAAGTCGGGGCTGAAAAGGAAATTACGACAAAGTTGGGGTGTCAAAAGCAAACTATTTGTAAAATGGAGTAATAGTTTAGGGACTAAATTTGTCATTTTATGAAACTTTGAAGGTACCAAAGTTAAGGGACTAAAATTGCAACATCGTAAAAGTATGAGAGAGGGGGAGGCAAAGACGGTGGGGTTTCCACCGACTTTGTCTTTTAAGTTATAGCTAGTAATAAGACACGTGCGTGTTGCGACGCGAGTATATCCCAAACGTCGAACGGATTAGTCCAAGCGGTATGTGATGTGTTAACCATATAAACACGCATGTTTCGACGTATCCGATTTAACTCAATGTGACCTATATAAACATTGCGATTGGATAAAAACGTAAAGTAAATCGAATTTATACCATACAATCATAACGTATTATATATGACCCGACTAACTCGAATTTATACCGCCAAGTCAAAGTGAATTATTCGCGACCCGATTCATACGTAGGAAACGTACCAAAAAAGCACGAAAGCATGCACCAAATTTATATCGAAAGGTAGAGAAACTCGGATTTTTTTATTGGGATAACATCCATGCTTTGCGGTGGATGTGAACCCAGTCTATTTCGATGCATAGCAAACAAAGAAAAAAAAATAGCGTTAGTTTTTTTCTATTGAATTTCTCAAAAGGTATATAACTAAAGCATTAAATCTTAACTTAAAAAAACAAAACGTTCAGTTGATTCAAATGAAAAAATGTGTATAGATAATGAAGAGGTTCCATAAGTAAGCGATCTCTCCTAATATAAAAATTGAATAAAAGTAACCAAGGAAAAAAAAATGAAAAAACACCGAAAATGAAAAAAAAAAGCAAAAACAGAAAAGGAAAACAGGCTAACCCTGGATTCGAACCTGCGGTTTTGAGTATAAATAACACCGCCTTTGCCAACTGCACTGCATTCCATTTAGTTGCAATTCTGTTATCACGCATATATATATTAAGGGAAAATTACCAAACTAGCCGCTTGACCAACCTTTTTACGAAAATAGCCATTTGACCGGGCTTAATGGACCTTCCCATCCAAGTGAACCCCCATTTTTATGCACCTTCAATCCAGCCACAACCAAGTGGACACGTGTCCCTTTAACCTGAACCGGCTTTATGCCGCCACGCCTGTCAGCCGAGCCGCTTCATCCCCAAGCCAAGCGGTGTACCGGCATAAGGGCAGCGGTGTACCGGCATAAGGGCAGCGTTGTACCGGCATAAGGGCAGCGGTGTACCGGCTTGGCCATAGGTGTACCGGCTTAATGGCAGCGGTAGCGGCTTGGCCACAGGTGAACCGGCATAATGGCAGCCGTGTACCGGCTTGGCCATAGGTGTAGCGGCTTAATGGCAGCGGTAGCGGCTTGGGTAGTGAAAGGTCATGTCAACCTCGCCTCGGGATGAAACGGTAGCGGTAGCGGCTTGGCTTGGGGATGAAGCGGCTCGGCTGACAGGCGTGGCGGCATAAAGCCGGTTCAGGCCAAAGGGACACGTGTCCGCTTGGTTGTGGCTGGATTGAAGGTGCATAAAAATGGGGGTTCACTTGGATGGGAAGGTCCATTAAGCCCGGTCAAATGGCTATTTTCGTAAAAAGGTTGGTCAAGCGGCTAGTTTGGTAATTATCCCATATATTAAAGAACAAAGTCGGTGGATTGATGTGACATCCACCGACTTTGTCTTTTAAGTTATTGTATAATATCTCATTCAGGATCTTTTTCTTCCCTGATCACTCATATCGATTATGATGGGCCCTATAGTAAGGGTGTAAGGGGTGCTCACCTAAGAGGTGAGTCCCCTCTCTTACGCCAAACCAATCCTCGTGTGCCACGTCAACTCCCCTCTTAAACTCCCCTAACACCCTAAATTGATGGCGGCACTCCCCTCTTAGGTGACTTGGTTTTTTATTAAAAAAAAAAAAAAAAAAAAAAATTTTTGATTGGCCATCTCCTCCCTCTCTCCTCCCTCTCTTCGGTAACTTTCCACCGATTTCTTCCCTCTCTCTACCTCACCGCCTTGATGGCGGTACCACCACTCTTCGGTGGATCAACTCCCCGCATGGGGTCACCGCTTACGCCCCCTACACCCTAACTTGACCGTCAGAGGTGGTCCCGAGCTTCAGCCTTGGACCCCTTTTAAAGAACTTTTCAATGTACTTTATAGCCTTAATACAAGACAGAGAAGACAAAGTGTGGCTGAATCATCTCCTTGATTGTTATTATTAAAATTAACACAAACTTGAATTTCGATGACACATTGATACTGATTTCATATGTCTATTTCAATTTGTTCGATACATGCAAAACCGTATGTATTAGGGCTGTAAACGAACCGAACGAACTCGAACAAGGTCTCGTTCGTGTTCGTTCGTTAAGAATATTAGGTGTTCACGAACGGTTCATGAACACTTACCGAACAAGTTTTTTTGTTCGTGTTCGTTCGTTAAGGAAATGAACGTGTTCATAAACGGTTCACGAACACAGATAAAATCGACGAAGTTCAATTGTATTTTTCGATGTGAATAATAAGAAGGCAAATTGGTCTGTAATAATCCCACCTAAACCTTATTGGCCATTAATAATCCCACCTTAGAATATTCCCCCCACTAGTCCGACCTTTCACCTATTTTTCCTACAATGGTCCCCGTTAAAAAAAACTTAACGGAGTTAAGCTTTTTTCCAAATTACAAACAGATTTTTTTGGGTTTTTGATTAGAACGATGATACGAGTCCATTGATGTAAAACTTGCCTCGAAACGGTGCTCCAAACGATGAAAACGGCGCTTCAATTCGGGTGTTTAAATTTTCAATTAACAAAAATCAAGTCACTTTGAGCACCATTTCGAAGTAAGTTTTACATCAATGGACTTGTATCATGGTTCTAATCAAAAGCCCTAAAATAAAATGTTTGTAATTTGGAAAAAAAACTTAACTCCGTTAAGTTTTTTTAACGGGGGACAATCGTAGGAAAAATAGGTGAAAGGTGAGACTGGTGGGGGGGGGGGGGGGGGATATTCTGAGGTGGGATTATTAATGGCCAATAAGGTCTAGATAAGATTATTACAGGCCAATTCCCCTAATAAGAAAGAAAGGTGGAGGTAGGGTTTCCTATTTTATTTGTTTGGGTAATAATGAGATAAATAAGAATTAAGGAATATAAAAAGGTTTAGATAAAACAAATAAATGCTAAAAAATATTTAATGAACAACAAAAACAAACGAACATGAACGAGTGTTCACGAACACGTTACCGAACGTTCATGAACACAATTGAACGAACGATACAGTTGTTCGTGTTCGTTCATTTAACTAATCGAACGGAATTTCTTGTTCATGTTCGTTCATTAACTAAACGAACGAACGTAAATGAACTTCCCGCCGAACAGTTCACGAACTGCTCGCTGAACGTTCGGTTCGTTTACAGCCCTAGTATGTATACATTATAAGCCGGTGTGATCTAAACGTTGCAACACTTCAGAAACATCGACTAATCCTAATTGACCCAATTACAGTTTCGGGTTTATGTTTAGGGTTTAGTTTTAGTTTTTTTTTTTTTTTTTTTTGTGTGTGTGTGTGGGGGGGGGGGGGGGTGTTAGGCTTTTTTGGGAGAGTGAATTTAGGATTTTGGGGGGTGTCGGTGGGGGTGGGTTTGGTGGTTTAGGCTTTTCCGTATTATTGCACATGTGCAGTACAAGGTTTTTTTTTTTTTTTTTTTTTTTGAAAAAAAGTTTTTTTTTATACATAAAAACTAGCGAAAATTTATAAAAAAAAATTGTAAAAAAAATTGGTATGTTTTTTAGGTTTTTTAGTTTTCTCATTTAAAGTAGTTTTCTCATTATTCATCCCCATACTTAATAATATAATAACTATAATAATAATTTAGTTTAACTTCTTATTAAATGAGAGAAAGACTCGAGATATCAATATGACTGAAGTTTTAGAACTCACTCGTTGCGGGATGGTTGTG
This sequence comes from Helianthus tuberosus, assembly GCA_030545235.1. Classification (NCBI taxonomy): domain Eukaryota; kingdom Viridiplantae; phylum Streptophyta; class Magnoliopsida; order Asterales; family Asteraceae; genus Helianthus; species Helianthus tuberosus. Next base: position 29,519,152 of record CM060369.1, on the reverse strand, counting down.
TTAAGCGAGTGCTGAACATGATGAGGCGGTGTATGATTGTATGAATAATTGTTTTGAATCCATGTATGGTTGTGTACCACAGACGTGAGAGGAGTGGTCGGGGCGGCACATTGACTCAACCAATGGTGATTATGACCAGGAGGGGGTCCTTGTGGAACTTGAACCAATGCGACGGATGGATTCCATGTGTGGCTATCACCTGAATGTGGTTTATCTGGAACCGAGATTGAGTCTGTTTCCAATGGTCTAGACCTTGAGTCAGAGGATCTTAGCTGGAACAAACATATATAAGTACATAAATCACTTTGTAACTACTATTATTGCACAACATGAGTAATGATTAAATACCTACCTCCTCTCCAAATTTTAACTTGGTCATAGCTTCAAGTAACGAATAATTGTCCAAAAAGCGTGACAAATTATTGTGAGTGTGATCACACTTCTGCATAATATAGCAATCGAGGCAAAGATAGAATGGTGGACGCTTTGGATCTTCTAAGCACCCGACACATGTTAAATATGTAGACACGATAAACTTTCTACAATAATCACAAAACGGCCTTCCGCTTTTGATTATATAGTAAACTGTCATCACTTCAACAAAATCAAGAGTACCATTTCCATCAAGGTCCAATTGGTTGAAGATGAAGGGGTTAGTCATTTGACTATACCCTTCCTCTTTCATGAACTCCATGAACTCTTTTAGATCTATTGTACCATTGCCATCATGGTCCATCGCGCTAAAGAAGTCTCGAGCCAACTTTTGAAGGTGGTCCGTACTTGCTTGGTAATAAGCCATGGCAATCTTGGAAAGCTCTTCCATGTTTGTTATACGTGAAATTTCCCCTTCTTGTCTTGGGTCAAGGGCAAGGTGCATATAGATACAACACTTGCAAGTTACAATTAATGTTTTGGGTCAAGGGCAAGTTGCATATAGATACAACACTTGCAAGTTACAATTAAGACTGTCTCCATTGCATAAAGCCCTTCCCCTCCACTCTTAACCTCTGCCCGGTGCCACCTCAGCTGCCCAGCCCTTTCCTCCCTCTTCTGCAACAGGCTCAAGACCAGTAGGTCCCACCTCCCCTCTCACAACCACCCTTTTCTTCTCTTCTCTTTCAGCCCTTGGCTTCGGATGTTCTCCCCTCTTTCTCATCCATGTCACCCAGCCACATCATCTTAAGATATTAAGGGCAGCAAAGGATCTTCATTTTGTTCCAGCGTTGGAGACGGTCTAATGTGTGGGGTACTATTGATTAATTATTGGGTGAGAAGTTGACTTTTAGAATTTGGTAAAAAAAATTCATTGTATGTTTTTAGTAAAAAAGTTAATAAACCAAACGCAAGGCATGTAAATGGGAAAATGGGCTTAAATTTCAAAGTATGTATAATGAATATAGTAATTCAAAAGTGACAAGAAACCACATCTTATGCAATAACTGTGCTTAAAGCAATTTTTTCTCTAGTGCTCAACAGAACAAAGCGAATCGCTTATCAAAAGATACAACGAAGCAACGAGTGGTATACATCAATCCATAAGTGCTGGATAACTGATAAGTCTAGTGTATGGGTATTCAAGTATTTCAAGTAAATAGTAATTATATATATATATGGAACCCATTAAGTGGAAGTTACCTTTGAAATCAATATCATCCGTTCGATTATGCTGAGATTAAATCTGGGCCGTTTAAACTCTTAATTTTAACCGTTGTTGAAGGCAGTTCTGAGCGGTTACTTGCAGCAATCATGTTTTTCTGTCCATGTTCCTACATAACTGAACCGAACAGCACCATCCCACGTTTGAGCAGTTTTTCTGTCCATGTTTTTGGCAGTTCAGCACCTAAAAAAATGGGTAGTGGTGGATTTAACTGCCCAGTTCCTAAAAAAATGGGTAATGGTGGTACCTGCTGCAGTTGTGTTCTTCTATATAATGAGAACTTGAGAAGCCTTCTTTCCTCCCCTATATTTTCATTCTCCCATCGGCCATCACTATCAAATTCCTTCAGTTTTATCCTCAATGAAATACATGGTCTGGCAATTAACTGGAGGCAGAGGTTTGAGACGCAATTGGTTGTTTACCATTGTTTGTAGTTTTTATTCTCCCAAAATTCCTGTAGTTGATTCAAAATCCATATAATACTGCGAGTGAGATTGAAAAATCCATCCAATGAGCAAGACACATTCCAATCAAAGGTTTCAACAGGAAATCCAATCCGACAACATCACCGGTTGATTCCGCCACTGCTCTCTAGCTCTTCCTTGGCCACATTCTGATCTCATCCATCCCGAAATCCATTAATTACCACCCACAGGTACACAATACGGATTTTTTTTATTTACGATTTGTCTTTTCTAAACATGAAGTTTTGTCTTGAAGGATGGAGAAATGCTTAGGGTTTACATTGGAATCGAATCCTGGAAGAAGTTCTAGGTTTGATCGTTACAAATTTTGTTCATTTATTGCAGTTGGAATTGAAAGGCATTTGATTAACTAATGTTTTTTTGTTCATCTATTGCAATTGTTTTTTTTTCTTCTTGTGGAAAAGGTTGTTAGGACTTAGGTATGTTGAAGAAAGGTCAGGAGGAGTAAATTCATGGGGTCATGGTCACCATCACCATAGGAAGACCGAAGCAGAAGATACCTTATGCACTGGTAAGATGGATTTCAGCCTAAATTTAGGGTTTTAAGTTATGTTTTTAGGTTTTATATGACTGCTTTGTGTAGTACGACCTGAAACACTTTGATTTTGTATTAATTCATAGGTTACTTTTGAAATTGATGTGTCCGTTTTGATATCTACTACTTCTAATAAAACAAAATAATGTTTAGCCATTTGTCATTAGCTTAAGCCAATACTTGCCATGTGGCATTTGATTAATACCTCATTTTCTCAAATGACCGCCAAAACACAGCATCCCTCACGCCTTTTTTCTTTTCCTTCTTCTTTCTTTAACCTAATTAATGTTCACCGTTTCACACAATCAACTCTTCATCTTCACTCCAATCTTCTTCCAAGAATACCATCGGTTTCCATATAACAATGAATTATTTCACTGGATCTACATATATAGATGGTTCTACGTTCTTCATCGTCTTCATCTACTTCTTCTTTTTCTTGATTCGATTTCAGAATTTCGAATATCGATCTACAAATCTGTAAGTTGTTTTTGTTAAATTCCTTCTTTAATCATTATTCATGTGTTCCTTCGTTTAATTACTGTGTTAAAACTATGTTTCTGTTGATTTTGGGGTTTTAATATTATGTTTTTGTTATAGAATATGATGTTTATGCAAAACCCTAAAACCGATTTTCATGTATAATATTGTTTATTTCTCATTTTATTTATTCTATCAAGTATATACGAAACCATAGATCCGATTGTTATGGAATATCTTTGTTAGGTTTTATTTGAATTGATGTCTAATAAGTTTTATTTGATTGTGATGCTTAATAAGGTTTTGATTGTGATTCAAAACCCTAAATCCGATTGGGATTTAAAAATATGTTGATTTTGGGGTTTTAATTTTATGGTTTTGTTAAAGAATAAGTTGATTATGCAAATCCCTAAAACCAATTTGATGTAGAACATTTTTTATTTCTAATGTTTATTTATTCTATCAAGTTTATACGAAACCCTAGATCCGATTGTTATGGAATATCTGTCTTAAGTTTTATTTGAATTGATGTAAAGTAAGTTTTATTTGATTGTGATGCAAAATAAGTTTGTGATTGTGATGCAAAAGCCTAAATCTGATTGTGAGGGATTGTGATGCAAAAGCCTAAATCTGTTTGTTTTTGTGAGGGATTGTGATGCAAAAGCCTAATTTTGATTGTGATGCAAAATAAGTTTTATTTGATTTGATTTTGTATTCTATGAACCTTATTCGTGTATATCATTGTTATGAATTATAGTTTTTTATTTGATATGATTTTGTTTATGTGTTTTCAGTCTGATTTATTGGTTATGGTTATGTTATACAAACCCTGATTCTGATTTTCATGGAAAATCTGATGATTTTGTTTTTATTTCACATGTTTATGTAATCTATGAACCTCCGTTTATATACCGTGTTAAAACTGATGAATGATTTTTCGTGTTAATGCTGTTTTTTTGCTTAACAATTTGATATTGTGATTGATCATCAGATTATGAGTGTTGTGTTTGTAATTTGTTGTTAGGCTAGATAAATTTGTGGAAATTTAGAAGTGTTTGGTTGTTTTTTATTTTATTATACTGTCTAATCTTTGCTCCACCTTCCTATTGTTTTGTTTGAAGATTGATTGAATATCATATGTGTTCTTGGAGTTTAATGGTTTGATCCTTGATGTTTGACAATTTAATTTCGGATCATGATAACGGTTCGGTACAATCCATCAGTTTGTTACAAAATTATTATTGTTAATTATTATTTCCTTATTTAGAGGATAGATAATAACTTGATTTTAAATTCAAAAATTTGATTTGGATGATAATATGGAAGTAAACGATTTGGAGTTAATAACATTAATTGGTTTTCCTTTTTAGGTGGGTTCAATGTACCTAGACATGTTAGTTGTTTAAAATTTAAAATTTTATATATAATTTTGATTAAATTCTTCCAACATATTATAGTAATTTTAAATTTAAATTATATTTGACTTATTT